>VZTI01005121.1:590608-607522 GCA_013397865.1 Struthidea cinerea
GGCGGAACGCTTCTAGCGAGCCACGCGGAGCGCCTCGTTTGCATGATAAAGGCGGCTGGCGAAGGATGCTCCGCCGCTTTAATTGTGCATGGCAAAATAGTAATTAAATCATTTGTCATTAATTAGTAGCTAAGTAAAGCCGTCGGCACAGATAAGAGCCGGAGCGTATCTATGAGCCGGGCTGCTCTCTGCGGGGCGCGGGCGGCTTTCAGCGCGCTGCGCCGAGGGGCGGCCGCGGGGCGGGCGATGGGCAGCGGCTGCGGGGCTNNNNGGGGCTGTGCCGGTGCTGGTGCCGGTACCGGTGCCCGTCGCCTCCTGGCGGCGGCGTCTCCAGCGCAGGAGCGGCCGCCCCGCGCCCCGCGGAAAGGAGCATCAGCAGAGCCCGCAACGCTCGGCCTCAGCTGAGCGGGTGGCACGCTGGTTTTACTTTATATTTGTCAGAGGGGTACTTCGGCTGAGCTGTTGAGCAGCTAGGGACAGCAAAATGCGAAGGGGGAAGATAAGGAAGATTTCTGGCACGTGTTGGTTGTTCGGTTTTCTTCGGTGTTTGGTTTTTGTTTCGTTTTTGTTTTGTTTGTTTTGTTTGTTTTGTTTTGTTTTGTTTCTTTTAATACAATTGCTATTATTAAGGCCAGATTGGATGGGCTTTAAACAACACGGTCTAGCAGACGGTGTTCCTGCCCATGGCAGGGGCTTGGAATGAGATGATCAATAAGGTCCTTTCCAACAGAAAGCATTCTTTGATTTTGAACAAATCTCTATCTGTTCCAGGTTTGGGTTTGCAAATACAGTGTTACCAGTGTGAGGAGTTCCAGCTAAACAATGACTGCTCTTCTCCAGAGTTCATAGTGAATTGTACTGTGAATGTTCAAGATATGTGTCAGAAAGAAGTAATGGAAAAAAGTTTTGGTAAGAATTTAATAATTATTCTTCTGCTTACTTGGTTTAGGTAGCATTTGTTGCTCTTGGCTCCACCCATCCATGGTGTTCAACTACAGATGAGTCTTGTGTCCCTACCTGAACGGACCAGATTCAAGGTCTTGTACTTCTGAAAGGCATTGCAACTCGATGAAGTTAAACATTTTCCTTTAAAACTGGTGTAGAAACCGAAGGATGCAAGCCAAATGTTGATAAAGCTGGTTAATACACAGCCTTATGGGTCTCTGATATAGTTTCCCAGCACTGGGAAATTAATAACAACAAGTTAGTTTAATCTCATTACAGTTAATTACATGGGCTTTTTCCCCAAGAGATAGAAGAGCATTAAATTAGTAATTCCCTCCTTTCTTTTATTTACTCAGGCAATTTATATACTCTGAAGGTTCATCTAAAGGGAAGGAAAGTGTAGGGATCTTTGCTTTAATCCATTAAAGAAACCATCAAGCAAAAGGGAGAAAGGGATTTTAAAAAAAGAAAATAAAAAGAGGAATTTAGGGGGAAGGGAAGGGCACATATAGATTTATTTGCCATACCAGTTTTCTAAGATTTTTTTTTCTCTTACTGCAATTAATATTAAAGTTAACATATTAGGACATCAATGTGTCCATGGGGAAATGAGCTGTGATTCTGCATCTTGCCTCTATTGTCTTTTGAGCTGTGTTACAAATGGCTGGGTTTTATTCAGCATCGTGGAAGGCATTTGAGAGTTAGAGAGAACTGTCAGCTCTTACACTCCTGTGTTGCTCTGCAGCTTTCTAGGTGAGTAGAAGACAAGAACTTCATTAGGGACTCTGGGGCAGTGTGGGATGGCAGGAAGGGTGTTGGTGGGAGCTGGAGCTCATGGAGCCTCCTGCTCCCACTGCTGTGAGGGTGTCGGACATTGGAACGGACAAGGAGCAGTCGCTCACAGGTGAGTCCCAGCCTGGACGTGCTCCCTGTGCCAAGGCTGGGGAGCAGAGGGCAGCTTGGGGCTTCAGAACCCTGGTTTAAGGGGAAGCTGCTCTCTGGGACTGCCCACCTTGCAGCTTTGCAGTGGAGTTCTGTGATGTTATGCTGTTAATGTAGATCAAGCCGTAGTCTGCCCTTTCCCAGCAAGTCCTCCAGGAGCAGCAGGATGCCTCTCCACCCAGCAGATGTGTAAAGTCATCTGTCCTGAGCAGCAACAATGGTTCTTGGGTTTAGCAAACTCCTCTTCCCAGTGCTTGTCAGTCAGCTGGCCCCACCTGTGCTGGTAATTTCAGGTCACTGTGTAATCGGTCCTGGATAAATAATAGCAATTGTTGTGGCATCAAAAGTAGCTGAACTGCTGACACTCTTTCACCCTGGGTAACATCATCCACAGCAACTACTGCTGTGAAATACTTAGAACCTCTCCAGTGTAGGGAAAAAAAGCCGGTTTTAAGCTGTTTAAAGGAAGATTAGTCACTCTTAAGTTATTTTTTACTGGAGTATTTTATTTCAAATTTACTTGAAAAGGGTGGTGGGGATGTAAGGTAGCTACAGCTTGCAAGGTACTTTTAAAATCTTGAGTATCTCTAAATGTCAGCTTGAAGGCTTTGCTCTCTCCACACTACAGCTTCTGTAGTACTTTCACGAGGTTAGAAATGATGCTGTGGTGATTTGGAGTAATCTAGATGTGGTAGACACAGACAAAAAAAGGCAGATTTGAACTCTTTTCATTGATGCATAATTTGCCATTACTCCTGTGAAGAAATGGTTTGCAATATAGTAAATAAGCAGCTCTTAAACTTCTTGGTGGGTTTTTCTCTGTGCAGTTTTATGTTTTCCCTGAGCAGATCCTTGGATTTTTCCTTTAGGAGGTTACTGGCATGCTGTGCATAGCAGGTGCCACTGTTCTATTTCATTTACTTCTATAAATGCAGTTCTTATTAATTTTAAGTTCAGAGATTGTAAATTTCAGGTGGTTAATAAATTAAATTTTTTAACCTATTTCAAACTGAATGAAATTTACATTGCAAGCTTTGTTTCTCTGTTACCCTCAGTCAATTTTAGAGTGGGTTGGTTGTAAAACAGAGATGATTCAGTTCATCATCCTTTATTGGTTTTTTCCCTAATTGATATTTAAATGTGTGCAATATAAATGCCTTCCTCTCCCAAGTTTTATTTAATAATTCATTCTACTTCTACCAGTATATTTCATAACCTGATTCTCTTGGTTGTTGCTTATTACTGAAAGCTGAAATGTTTCAAGTATTGATTTTAATTTATAATAGACTTGAGTTTGAGCTTTTAACCCAGAATATGAAATATGCGAATTTGCATTTATTTGACAGCACAATCTCGTAATTAGAGTTTTTCCTCTTGACTAAATACAGTCAAAGGAGTGCAATTTCTGTAGATTAACCCGTTTTTGTCATTAATAAAACACAGCTGTGTCAGTGAGCAAAGGCTGCAAGTTCTCTCAAGCCTCGTTTAAAAGTTAAACACGGTGTTTGAGATGAAGGTCCCGGTGTGAGTGGGTGACCACCCCGCTGATGGGGCCACCCTTCCTCTGCAGGAGGCACTCCTTTGTGTGTTCTGCTGTCACGGGGGTCGCTGCCTCACGTTCTGTGTTGTGCCTGCAGAGCAGTGCCCAGCATGTGGCCAGGGACTCTTTTCCGTGGTGTTTGCTGGTGTTCATGGAGTGGTGCCATGGCAGCTCTGTGGCTCAGCTTCATTCCTGGATTAAACTCCCCATAGTAGGAGCAACGCGGTGGCAAATTACAACTCTGTGCAGTTCTTCCCATTTGCGTTGTAAAAAGTTCTTTGTGCCTGATCGTGGTTAAACAAACCACTCCTCCTCAGTTTCTCTAAAATTAGCGCTTTAGATGTCACTGGGTTCTCTCAGAACATTATCTCAGCTTCTGGAGAAACAGCTTCAGGTGAGAAATAACAGCAGCTCAGGCATGTTCCTAACCCAGAGCTTAAAAAGCGGCTGTTCCTGTGGCAGCCTCTGATGTGAGCAGCTAAGAATGCAGGTGTTAGTAACTTTTATTTTGAATTAGATCAACAGGCATCTGATCTCAGCTGTTTGTTGTATCAGGTGGACATTTGTTCCTTTGGACAACTTAAAGTGAATTGAGAACTGAGCAGAAAATGCCAAAATATTTTCTCTCACTCAAGGCTGAGCTGTGTTTAAGAATTTTGCCAGGAACAGTTTTATGTTTGTTAGCATTCTGTTCCAGTGGGAGATACAGGACAAGACAGTATTTTCCCTTTGATAAAGAATCCTAGAAATTAATTTGTTAATTAAATCTCAAAAAGAAAAACAAAGAAAAAAGAAGAAGAAGCCTTCCTTTAGAGGAAGGAGTGCTGGGAATGGAAAGTGGCACTCAAGACAGCACCAAGAAATTTTTTATCCCACAGAGATTAATGTAAAGGATAAGTTTCTACTGCATTCTTCAGCAGGATAAGCAGGTGTTTGAAAATTGTGTAAATTGAATGTTTGACAAAGGATCAAAGTTCTTACAATAACTCTACTTGCAGATACCTTGTGGAAATACCCGTGGCAGATTCCCTGCTCCCACTACGCTCCCTCTTTCCAGTCTATGGACTTTTAAATTAGAAATGTCAGTGCTCCTTCATTTTTAGAATATATGTAGGAACAAAAAAATCCCACTGTATATTGGGATCAAATGAGACATCTTGGTGATGTACAGATGAGTATATAATGTGTATATGCTTTTATATATATTATATATCATAGATAACATACTGGAAATGATAGTCTTGCCTTTTACTGAGAGGAAGAGCTATCTGAGCATAAAGGCTGATCTAAAACCTACTTAAGGCAAAATGAAACTTGCAATGTGAATACATCAGAGAGGGATAAAGCAGGAAGGATGAGACAGCCCAGAGAGGTAGCCAGTCTGAATTTCTTGGAACTCTCTGCAAGTAAACCTGCCCACGTGTGTGTTTTGAACAATACACCGTCTGCTCTCATGCAGTTGTGAACATACTTTTACTAACTTTTGTAAGGAAAAGAAAGTGATCCACAGTAGCAATGTCAATACTTTAAAGTATCAAGAATTTTTCCTTTTGCAAGCAAATTGGGAAACAATCCGATTATTGTATTAATCTGCAGTAAGGAACTTTGCTTATTTGTTTGGGGTACAATGGCCCTTTCAATGTATTTAATTATTATATAACTCTGCAGTGTAGTTAAAGCAATTGCTGTGATTGTGTGCTTAAAAGTCATGCATGGGAACACCATGAGCAAGATCATCCTGTCAGTGCTGAGTTATAACTTTATTTTATCTATTTCTTTGAACTCTTTCCAGTAGTGGTTTTCCAGCCATTTGTTTTATCAGTGGCTGTGTTGTATGATGAGCTGGGCTGTGGTAAATTCTTTACCTGTGGTTATTACCTGGTTTTGCCACGATTGAGTTGCTTCATGTGTGCCTGTCTAGGATTACGGAACCACGTACTTTTTTATTGTGTTTATGCATAGAATCCATTAGTACTAATATTAATTGCATATTTATATCAAGGGAAAATCATGCTCTGGTGTACTTTTATTGACAAAGTGATTGAAACAGCAAACAAAGTTTAATGTTGCCAGAATTACAGCCATTAAAGCTTTATAGGAAGTTGTTGCATCCCCAGTATCCATTTGGAAACAGTAAGAAACATCCATTAAGTTGGTGGTGGATTTTTTTCTTTTGATTTGCTTTTACACTTTTTGGTCAAAGCATATCAACATAAATTAACAGAATTTGTTGGGGTTTTGTTCGTTTTTTTGGTTTGGTTTGGTTTTTTAATCAAAGCAGAGCACGATATAACAAAGCTTTGTTGACAATTTTAAAAAATAAATAAAAATTTTGCAGTTTTTCATGGGACAGTTGGTGCCTATAACATCACATATTGTGCTACCAGGTGCCAACAAAATGAAGACATAATACCAATATTGGGAACACAGTTCACTTTCGGTATGGAATAAAAGACTTACAATGGACACTGTTAATTTGCACTGTATGCTGAAAACTTGGAGCTGTGGATACATTACCATTCAGAAACACTTTTTCCCAAATGTCAAAGCCATTTCCTTACTTGTAAATTTTTTCCAATCTTTGGGTTTCTCAGAAAACTTCCAGCCGCTTACGGAAGGAAGTGACCTAAGTGTGTCAGCTAAGGAGAAATTATGACAGGGTGCAGCAGTTGCTGTTCTGACTGCCTTTCAATAAAGAAAAGCAGCAGTGGAGTTAACAGTTCAAGCAGTTTATGACTTGAAAGTCATGACAGAGATCCAAGTGCAGAAGTGATGAAGGCTGCATTATTTTAAGGAAGATGGGGTATCTGGTCCAGCGAATTTCATTTTTCACAGGACATGGACAATAGCTTTTTATGCTATTTTATTTCTCAGGCTTGTATGAAAGATATACAAATGAATTTTGTGATGACACAGTGCCCACAGCCTGGTGTCTCTTAAACCTCCCTGAAGAGTTTCCTATTGCATTTCACACATAAATGAGTTTGTGTTTCCAAACCTTCTTGAAGCCTGACCCTGTCACTCATCTTAGCTCCCAGTGACCTTATCAAAGCACTGGCAAGCAAGATTTAATTAACCCAAACTGTTTTCATTTCCATTTTTCCTTTGTAGTCTGGATGGTTTTTTTGGAAAACTTGACAAAACTGGTTTTTGCCAACTTACCAATGAATCTTTGAAACTGGAAAAAGCCATATAAAACCCAGGAAAATCCTGCTCTTAGGCTGAACAGGCTGTTAAACTCTGAGCATGAAAATAGCTAAAGATATAAAAGAGAAGTGAATTTCCAAAGTTCTGACAAGTGCCAAGATCTGAGCCATTCTGCTGAAATTGGTAAGGACATTAATTAGGGTGCAGCAAGACCATTCACGTGGAAAATTATTTATGTGACTTTTTGAGGGGTGTGACATTTTAACACCTGTAAAGGCATGAGGGCTGTGGCTTCCCTTCATCTCAGCACGTAAGGATTGCCAAGAAAAGTGCTCGTACAGGATTCTGAAAATTGAGTCCAAGTTCTCCTCTCTCTCTCCAAGCTCAAGTATATTTAGGTCTTGATAGCAAGGGACATTTAGATCTTGATACCTTTGTGTCAGGTAAGGGGGAGAGGATGGAGGGCTGTGAACCAGCTTTGCTGGGAATATTGTATGTTTTGGTGCTTGACTGTACCTCCATGTTAGTGAGCAGAGAAACGAATAAGAACAGCAGGAAACAAAAGAATTATCGGATATGCAGGTGAAAGCTGAGCTTTGACCTCTCATTTGTAGCCTCCTGTGGCTTTAAAAAATATTTGATAACACCACCATTAGCAGTTGTACTTAATTTTCTCAGCCTGTGCATTTTTAAGCGTTTTAATGCTATGCTTCAGCTTTGCAAGCAGTGACAAAGACTATTTTGTGATGGTTTTTCTTGTTAACAACACCGTTTTGAGTCACATTTCCAGCACCAAAATTAGAAGGCATAACTTACAAAAAAGATATCAGGGTAATCTAAACCCTTGTCCTCTGGCAGTCGACAATTGCCCAGTTTTCTCCTGAGCTGATTTAATTTCTGCAAGGTGTCATGTCAGGGTCAGAAGGAGAGTGAGGAGGCCAGACTTTCATTGTCAAAAACTTCCTGTTAGTTTCTGAAAAAATGTGCTGCTTTTTAAAAGTGCCAAATGTATGGAGGATTTGTGATGATATTAAGCTTTCACAGAAAATTGTGGTGAAAATATGCTAAGTGAACCAGGTAGGATTTGGTGGGGGGGTGTTTTATTTTCATTTGGGGGATTTGGGGGTTTGTTTTATTTTTAATAGAATTTTGTACTCTGTAAGAGCCTAATGGCATGAATATGCTTTTATCTTGTCTACAGAATGCATCAAAGGGAGAACCAGGATGAAATAGCTGCAGTCCTAAAACACAAGATTAAAAATCAAGAAGTGTGTGCATAGCTTTGCAATAGATTTTAAGTCATATACTTTTAGTGCCTTGGGTTTTTTTTTTTTTTGTCTGGAAAACACCAATCATGGTAGTTAATGTAGTTTATGGTAGTTTAAGTAGCTGTTTACAAGGTGATTAGAAAATTTCATGATAAAATTTCTGGCCAGGTACAAATTATTTAAACCACTTGTCTCCTCAACCTTCTCTCTGGAGTCCACAAGGATAAGAAGAGTTAGTGTGAAGTGAAACACACAGGACATGGTTGGATATGATTATATTTTACACTTGCTTCGGGATTTGGGGTTTTTGTTTTTGGGGTTTTCTTTTTGTAACAATGTATTTACAGCCATAGCTGAAAGGCTGTGTGTTGAGGAAGCTTAATTCGTATTTTAAACCAATAAAAACATAGTCTGACTAAAACAAAAATTGTTTGGGGAAGCACAACTTCAGAAGAATGATTGATTGCTTTTCAATATTCAGTCACCTTCTAAGATATTTAGGACGTTATTAGATAAAATGTTTATGATCACTTTCTCTGGAAAACAGCAAATCACAATAGGACCTCTGGAGTCTGTCACTGTGTGATGTATGTGAACATGTACCAGCTGAGGAACAAACCATTGTCATAGCAAAACCACTGAAGCCATAAAAGGATGGCATAAAACCTAATATGGAAATTTAAAACATAATTTACAAGCCTATTTGTGTATATTACGAACACAATTTTGAGCATCACTGATAGAGTAAAATGCAGAAATAATCACATTTATATTTTATGTTCCTTAGCAAGTGATGTTTACATGTTATTCTCGCACTAGTATGAATTTTCATTTTATTTTTTGGCACATATTCGGAAGGTGCTGGGTGCTGAATTTTACTTGAGTGCAGGGTAAGCTAGTGACAGTTTAGGGCAAAAAATAAAGAATGAAATATATGAATGAAATCACAAAGGAAGCATGGCTAGGCAGAGCAGACATCAACTCTGTGCACAGTGAGAGGGAAGACTTGCAGATTCACCAAGACCAGAAAACTCAACGTTTTGGTAAAATAAGACAGTTGGAACTATGCAGGATATTAAAAGAAGCGAGTATTGGTACATAAGCACAGTTCTCAACTTGTCTTTATGAGCAGCAACATTAAGAGAACACCCAAAACAAATGCTGTACAAATCATGGAAGCATGCTAATGCAAGAGCTGGGACAAGTTTGGGGGGGCTTCTCCTGAGTTCTGTGTGCTGCACTATGAATGGTCCATTGCTGGCTGATTTTCCACCCTTTGCTTAGAAGAGGTGGGCAAGATTTAAACACCCAATCTAAAGGAGTTGAGTGGAGGTTCTGTCAAAATTGTAAATGTACACCTCAAACTCGCCTTGATCTGCCTGCTGGCATTCTCAGTTACTTACTTCAGGATACAAACTCTTCTGCAGCTATTTCTTTGCCTCCACCACCTGGTCCAGTCTTGAAAAGGCTCAAGGATGCCTCACTGCTGGGCCCTAGTTGGACATAGACTTCTTCCTGAGCTCCAGAAGATTTATGTGGCAGGCAGAGAGCAAGTGCAGGGGATTTTGCTAAAGCACTGTGTGTGGAATGAGCTGCACAAGACTGACTTGACATGTGCCTGTGAAATTGGTTATGTACAGAGTGGTGTAGAAAAAGCTTTCTTTAGGAAAGTGGAGTGTCAGTCACAGCCCACAAGACCAGAGAACATCTGGCTTGGAAAACTTAGTGTTGGGCAAAGTGGTGGTGTCCCCTAGGACAGAGTCAAACGCAGAGAGGAGAGTTCTGTGGCCATGAGGTCCCGGGGTGAAGGACAGGGCTGTGATTTCCTGCTGCGCTGTGACATTGCAGACAGCAGTTTCAGAATAGCTGGGTCATAGGAGTGGGAAGGTAACTCTTTTTGGAAATTAGGTCGCTGATCTCAGAGGTGATATCCTGGTTGCCTATTTTGGCTTCAGAGACCCTCTGTGCATTTTGCTGAAGGACACTCCTGAGAGTACAGGTGCAAACTGAAGTTGCACACTGCTTGGGTTGTGCTTGGCTCTTAAAAGTTGGAGAGTCATGCTTACACAGCATCTTTTTTGTCTGTGCCTCCTGGAACAGAAGAATCAGAGGTGTCTAATAAGATCCTTTTCAATCAGTAAGAGAAAAACCTTGGATCTTCTGGTGCCGTCTGCATAAATGCAGTGTAAGGAGTAGGTGTGATGTCACCTTTCTTTGGTTGTCCTAGTAACAAGTTAAGCTGTTATTCAAGAGAAATGCACTGGGCTGTGCAGACAGGGTAGAGGGAAGAACACTCACTTTTGGATTTGAATAAATTGTTGCTTGAATTGTTTGTTACAATCAAGACAGAATGCACCTGCATGTGGCCAAAACAGTGCCAGGGTGTAGAGGCACAGAACTAGACTGGATCTAGCTGAGAAAATAAATATTGCAAGCAGGAACTATAGAAAAGCCTTAAGATTTACACTCATTCCTTCATTGCAAAGAATAAGGCAGAAATAGTCGTTTGGGCCCAAAGACACTGTCTTGTGGGCCACAGAGAGGTGCAACAATGGGCAAGCTGCTTAGTCTAGAAATAAATTTTCAATGCCCAAATCTGCCTTAAAAAAAAGCCCTGAAAGCAAACATAGCTGTAGTAGGTATATGTGACAGGAGAGGGTGTGGGATATTAGCACGTTGTCTCTTCTTGAAAGTACTTGAGCTGCATCCCACAAAGCTGGAAGCCAAAAGGAAGGAAAATCTGTTGGTCAGTAGCAGGTGCTTCACAGTACCATACATGTTTATGGTACCTAAACTGCTGTTTGGGGACTGCTGAATCTGTGAGAAAGGACAAATTACTCTGTTCTCATCCACAGAGTAATTGGGCAACAAATATACTAATTGAGTAGTAGTAAATATACTAATTGATCACTAGTGTCACTTGTTGAGGGTGGGTAGCTGGAATGATTTCCATCCCAGTAAAAGCAGAGTATAAAAATGTGAGGTCTCCTTGCTTAGCCAGTGACTCAGAACAACCTGAGGTAGAAGAAAAGCTTCCAGAAAGGTTCGCAATTATTTTTCTGGGTGATATGTTAATGAATGCATCAAGCTGATTGCTCAGGCAAGAATACCCAGTAATTAGCAGTTATGTCTGTGGTATGAGTCTTATGAGGCAGATAACCACTTTGAAGAACTGTCTGCAGTTCAGGCTGCTGGTGGCAAATGATTCAGGGAGATCTCGGGAATCGTTTTGGAACTGGCTCAGCAATGCTGCAGAGGAGGAGTTTGAGGAGAGACCTCTGGATGTAACCCAGAGAGGAGGCTGCTGTCCTGGGTGAGCTCAGGGGGTGAGCTGAAGTTACTGGGCTCGACTATCCTGTTTGCTGGAGCGAGGAGATGGTGTCCCTGCCATCAGATCGAGGAAGTCAGTTGTACTGACTGGATTTCCTACCAGAAGTGTGATAGGAAGAAAGTTTAAGAGCAAGTGGAGTCACAGCACAAGTGTTTTAAAAATGCCACTCCTGCAGTGGTAACATTCCCTCTTTTTCCACCAACTTCTGTGCCTGTTTGCACTGTGTCTTCCTGTCAAGATACTGCAGAACCAGAGAGAGCACAGCCTCTTGGTGCTGATCAAGCTTGGTTCATACCTGGGCCTTTGTAAAAAGCACTTAGTGTGATAGCAGCTGGTTTTGAGATCAAGAGGATCCTATCTGTACTTAAAAAAACTTGGCTGTGGAGGGCATGTTGTTAGCAAAGGAGCTGTTGAAAACCTGATGGAAATGCTGAGTTTTTTATGTAAAAAATCTTTCTAAAATTTAGATTACTAGAATGGGGAATGGGAATAAACAATCATTTGGGTGTGGAATTTCCTGTTGTAAGGCATTTACAGAAAAGCCACTGGAGAAGTGTTAGAAGGGGATTTTGCTACTAGTCAGATTATTCTCCCTATTTAAGTGTGAACATGGTCCATCTGTTCTTGAAACTTTGAGTACTAAAATTTCGGTCTGTGCAGGAATACTGCGTTTTGGCTTCAGAAGGAGCTCAGGGTTGTTCTATGGAATTGGTCCTGGAGAACAGAGCTGCTGTAAACACGTGGAGTTAAGATGCAGGACTTTGATTTTTTGCAGGAGAGGTTTCCTAGAGTTGCTTGGTGAAAACCATACCTCAGAGGGCATCATCTAATTGTTCACAGCACTGAACAATTCTAGTCTCCTATCTATGGGAGAAGTGCAAAGTGTGATATTTCAGCAACCCAAACTAATAAATCACTAGTTCAAATTGCAAACAGGGCTTTGCAGGAAACCTGTGAAAAGGAAACGGCAGGAAGAGAGTCCTAAAATAAAATAATGGGAATAGGAAATCTGCCAGTGTCAAAAGCCTTTTAGAGGCTTGGTCTTTGAAGGGACAGTCAAACTCACTGCTGTTCATATGGCAGACTGAGCAGTGGCTGAGTTTGGTGGGTGTTTGTAGCTCAGGGAAATATCTGTGATGGGGAGAAGGGGGTTAGGGAACGGAGAACAGTCATTGTGCCTGGTTTAATTGAATACAGGATTCCTCTCTCAAGAGAGAAGGGGAGGGAAAAACATTAATTGTAGCCGTGGGGAGGGTCATATCTGCCTTTGCTCTGGGAAGACTGCAGGAGGAACATGGACAAAGCACCAGGTCTTTTTGGGGAACAAGCCGAGATTTCGGTATTGTAAAGCTGAGCAGTGACAGCACTGCTGAGGCTCCTTGACAGCGGTGGTTTGTCAGCAGAGACAGAACTCCCTTCTTCTTGCAAACTGTAGTAATAAAGATTGCATTGCTTGGTCTGTGTGCCTTTGCTGTTACAGGGAGAGCAGCCCACAGCTCCTCTGCCTTGAGAAAAGGCTCTACCTGCTGTGTTGATTGATCGAAGCTCACTGGAGACAGAGGAAGATTTAACACTCACTTGAGGGCTTCTCTTCATAAGTTTAACGAGATAGATAGCCTAAAAACATGTTTCAGAGTTCAGATTTGCAGAGGGAGAACACAAAACAAGGAAACCCCTGCATTGTTGGGATGGCAGCAGTGTTGTGACAGTATAAAAGAATTGCTTTAATTAAAAGTCTCTGAGACAGGAAATCCTTCTTTCTGAGCACAGACCAAACAAAGGGTGTTCTGCTGCTACTCGCAGCACTCAGAGGTGCAGTGACTGATGCCATTGTGCAGAGGTTTCTCCTGGACCATGGAGGTGCTGCAGTGGTTATTAAGTCCCTGGGGACTGAACAAGTATCTGCAGGTACCGTAACTCCAGAACCTGTGGGTCATATTCCCACCTCATTCCCTCCAAAAAAAGTCTCAATCACTGTGCATTTTAAAACATTCCAGGACCATGCCACAAGATGCAGAGGCACCATTCTCCAAGGGAATCCTGTTCCCTTGCTTTTCAAGAGGAAAAAAATAAAAACTTTTTGAAAATCCCATATTCAAAAGGAATAGTGATTTTTATCGTCCTTAGGAATATCCCTACCTCTTTTTGTAACTACAAGCAAGCAAGCCTCCATTATCTATTTCTATTATGTGTATGTTTTTCTAAGACACAATTTCGTCTGTATCAGTTGCAGGAAAATTTTGGGGTAATGAGAGGGGGAACTGCCATAACCATTTTCCTCTGTGACAGAAAAAAATACAACTGTGTATTTTAAAGTCTTTATAAACCATGTTAAAATAACAGCTATGTGCATCAGAATGTACTTTTTTCTGCTAAAAAACTATTTGAGAAATTATAAATTAGCTTATTAATTAAAACTAACTTAAATTACATTCCAAAGGGAAGACTTTCTACTCAAGAAAGACACGTCTATAGAAATGGAAATTTTGTTATTGAGGGTATTAAACTTCAAAGACAAGCAAGAACTGAGATTACCTGGAAAAGTACTTCTAGTTCTTCTTAAAAAAAAAAATTAAAAGGGGAGGAAGGAGGATGAAAGTTTTGCTGATAATCATCCTCTTTTTACTCTTGGTTACTTGTCTGTGTGTGGCAATGGAACAAGAAAAGGAAAAAAACTCTCAAAAGACAAATTAAGAGCATAGAAAGCTGTAATTACTTAGACACCTTAACGCAGACATGTTCAGCAATAGAAACAAAACTAATTTTCTTACTAATTGCATTTCAGTTACAGCTATTCCTACAGTTTATTCTGAAAGATGAAGAATTCCAGTTATAAAATGCATCATTTGATATACATTATGCAAATTAAGTCTGTAATATTTTTGGTTCCAACCAGAATCAAACCACAGAGAAATCCAAATCAGAGCAATTGTGGTGCTCCCGCAGGGCAGGGCTGTTGGTCCTGTCACCGCTGAGGTGTCTGCCCTAAGCACCAGCAGGGCTTTGGGGATGCAAACTGGGTTTGCAGCAGTTTTCGAGCATGAATGCTGCTGTAAAGTGTTCCCATCAAACGGAGTAACCCTTGTTCTGTGTCACAGGAATCATGTACCGCAAGTCCTGCGCCTCCTCGGCAGCGTGTCTGATCGCCTCCGCTGGCTACCAGTCCTTCTGCTCCCCTGGCAAGGTGAACTCTGTCTGCATCAGCTGCTGCAACACCCCGCTCTGCAATGGACCCCGGCCCAAGAAGAGGGGGAATTCTGCCGTGGTGCCGAGGGCACATGTGATAACCACTCTTCTGCTTCTCAAATTTGCTCTGTTGTTTTTGTACTGCTAAACTTCAAGCAAGCTGTTTTGGTTTTTTTCTGCCCTGTCACAATTTTTCCTGCATCCTCTTTTCTTCAGAGATGCTGCAATTATTTTCTGTTTGTTTTCAAATCCCTGTCAACAGCGAGGAAAGTTCAGTGGTTGTGTGGAGAAGAGGGGCTGAAATTTTTGTCAGCTAATGAGTTCAGTTACCAGATTGAATTTCCAGTGTGCACTTAAAAATCCCAGCAGGATACAGAACTCCTGTTCCTTCTGCATAACTGGAAACAAATCCATCTGTGTTATTCCTTTTGCGATGTAGTCACTTTCCTCGGTCGTTTTAGTTTCCATGTTTTTAAGCTCATCGCTAAGCATTAACTTTGCCTTATGAAGTCATACTTGATGTTCACAAAGGCCGTTCTGTGTGCCCGGACGGGGCTCTGAGCCAGGCTCAAGGGGCACCGCTTCCAGGCTGGGATCTGGTGGTGCAGGACCCGGCTCCCGTGGGTTGCAGCCGGGCGTGGGCTCCTTCTGGAAGGTGCTCAGGAAAACTTTGGCGTTGCCCTTGGTGGAAGAACCGCGCCTGGAGGACATGAAGAGCAGCGGGCGCAGGGAGCGGGTGCTCCGCGTCCCGGAGCTCTGGTTGGCCCTGAGGAACCTCTCCCTGTTGGCGTGCTGCAGGGTGAGACGGCAGCACAGGACCTGCAGGAACACGCTGCGGAACTGCTGCGAGGAGATGTTGTACAGCAGCGGGTTCACCACCGAGCTGAGGTAGAAGAAGATGTCGGCGATGGGAAGGAGGGTGATGTAGGCTCTGAAGTAGGGGATGGTCCAGTCCTGCTTCGGTTTAGCAGCAGCCATGATCCTTCTGACTTGGTTTGGCATCCAGCAAATTGCCAGAGTCGCAACGATCAGTCCTGCAGGCAGAGAGAGCAAGAAAGGTCTGCATACATGGGGGAAGACACATGAAATACTATCAGTTCTGCACTTACTTGTTAGGAAATGGTACCAATTTTTCAGTGTTTTGCTTGACAGCTTTTTCTGCCAGTAGCATTTTTTGTTTGTTGTTTTTAATAACTGTTACAAGGTCACTGCGGCACATGCTCAGACAAAACACTGCACAGTGCTTGGATGGTGTTTCTTTGTACCTGTTGTCATTTATTAGTTTTCAAAGTGTTCTTTCTCTGATCATCTGTGTCTTTGGAAAGAATGCGTTTTTATTTTGGTTTGTGCTCTTACATTTCTTCTGTCTTTCCCTTTACTTTGAAAAACAAACAAAATAAATAGAACCTTATAGCCATATTAGATCAGGCAATACCCAGAAGAGATCAGATTCTTGTTTGTACTTTACAAAAAAGAAAATGTATGCATAATAATATATTTCGTGTTATTTTTGGTAGATTTCCTCTTACAGAAGCTATTTTTAAGTAAAATGTGTATGGATCTTTTTATGGTAATTAAGAGATGTTGGGCTTTCTTAAAAATCAAATTCCAGTGGAATTAAACAATGAATGTAAATGAGAAAAACCCAAGCCTAGTCATAAAAGTGTAAGCAGTTTCAGATTGTAAATTACGCTTTAGAATGTGGTATCTGACCATTTTGTATTTATATGTAAATATAAATACATGTTGCTGCATCACTAATGGCATTAAAAAGGGGTGGCTGAAGTGTTGGACGTCTGAAAATTCTGCCTGCGTGGAGCGTGTTCAGCAGGGTGCAGTGGTGATGCCGTGGCCGGAGCAGCAGCCCTGCAGGAGCATGTCAGTGCCTTCAGCCGGCTGTTCCCAGGCAGGAGATGGAGCAGGAGCAGGAGATGGAGCAGGAGCAGGAGCAGGAGCAGGAGCAAGGCACCTGGCTCCTCAGTGGCATCCTCTGCTGCTCCTGTGTGTCAGCGCTGGAAATCCTGACACCTCGTGTGACATCCCAGGTACACAAAATCACTCCTCCTGCTGCTCCCACCCTCCTGGCACACAATGCAGCCTCCAGTTCACTGTCCCCTCTGTGTTTGTCTCTTTGCAGGAACCGTGCCTTACACAAACGCTTGGAGGGAGCAGAAGTTGCAGGCTGGCTGCTTCCCCGCGGCAGGGAGTGTCCTGGTGGGGCAGTTCTCACTCTGTGTTACCTTGTTAACCTCATCCAATGCCTGACCTCTGCTCTCCACAGCAGCACAGAAGGTGTTTAATTCTTACCCCTCTAGGCTGAGCCAGATTGCCCCCACTGAACAGGTCACTGTAGCCATGCCGTTCTGAAATAGCACACACGGGTGTTTGAAGCCAGGAAAATGGTACTTCACTAGCGGGAAGATGTGAATGTAGCAGGGAAGGGAGGCAGAGAATAGAAGAAAGACTTTTCATAACTTTGAAACTTCATCAGGGTGTGTCCAAGTTCTCACCACCAGTACCCCCAAGCAAAGAAAAATTATGAAATGTGGGTTTTT
>VZTI01005121.1:607546-738828 GCA_013397865.1 Struthidea cinerea
ATTCTTGCCACCAGTACCCCCAAACAAAGAAAAATTATGAAAATTGGGTTTTTAAAAAAAAAAAAAAAGAAATTAATTTTTTCATGAAAGGGATAATTAACGAATTTGTTATCTCCCTGAATGAGCTACCAAATAAAAGCTGTCCTTCGGATCCCTTGCTTCTGTAATCACTTAATGTTGCAGTTACCTTGGTGTGATGGGGAAGTAGCACATCTTAAACCCACAGCACTGGATTAAGAGCCCTGGAGGGCTGTCCTTGGCAGGCCAGCAGTAAATGTGTTACCTTTGCCATTTTCAGTTCTTTGCCTACCAGAGCTCTCTTCAGCCACTGTCTCCTTGCTCTCAGTCCCACAGTCCCCTCCTTGCCCCTTTTCTTGCTGTCCTGCTTTTCCCCTGCCACCTTGCCTCAGTTTTCAGTAGCTGCTCTGCCTCTGCCAAAAGTTGATCTGAATTTTGTATTATTCCTGCAAATGTTTGTAGCCTCCAGTGCTTTTTTCCTGCTGTCATCTTAACAACTATAGGGTAGCAGTCCTGGCACGGGCCAAAAGAAAACAAGGCCCCCTGAGCAGTGACTTGTGATGAGCCACATAAAAAGGCAGTGGAAGGATTCTGTTGCTTTGCTGGGGCTTTTCCTCTGGTGCAACTTAAACACACAGTTCACAAGCCCGAATCTGTGGAATTGTCATCAAATTCTACCAGAAGATCTCTTTCAAGTGAGAAGAAAATAAGCTGTATTGTGTAATTTTTTTTGTTCTTGGTTAGAAACAGGATACTTCATCATGCTGATTAATAGTTTCCTAAATTATGAATGCTGCTGCAAAAAAGTGTGAGCAAACAATGTGGGCATTCAGTTTTAAATCCCAACTGCAGTGCTTTGAGATGTCTGATTTTTTTTTGCTTCTCTCTGAATTCCTTGGCATTGACATTTCTTTTTAATTCAAACTGCCAAGTGCTTAAGATAGCCCCTTATATTCTTCAGACACTTTTGTTCTGGAGAACTGAATATTTGGTAGTGTGTACAGCGAGTGAAAAATGAGCTGCTTGTGCCCTTGTGCAGCACAGTGAGGTTTGTCTTTTGGGGGGCGGGAGGAGACGTCTGCAAAACTGTTGTTTTCTGGGGATGACTAATTGTTCATTTTCACACTTTGAAAAGATGCTTGTTGACTCAAAGGAGATGCACCATGCAAATAAACATGCTGACAGACTCACAATATTTTTTCCAACTTTCACACTTGGCATGGCAGCGCGGAGTAAACGGAAGCGCGGCAGAAGAGCACCTCAGGAAGCCTCCCTCCGTGCTCGGCACTGCTGCTGTGGGTTTGAACTTGGGCACGGGCTCGAGGAGTTTGTGTTGTGCTGCAATGTGCCAAAGGTGCTTAAACAGCCTCAACCAGCTTGAATTTAAAGCACGCTCTGTCTTACACCAGCACTGATGTATTTTTCCCTTGAGCTTGCTGCCTGATAGGAATCATTCTTCACATTTCAGCTCATATCCGACTTTGCCTTCCACTCCTTCTTGTTAAAGGGAAAAGGATCAGTAGCTCTGCTTTTTTCCCCCCTTTTTCCTGACCACTGCATGGAAGTGACACAGAGCAGAGCTTTATCTTCCACGGAATAACAATGTTTATAAACAAAGTAATCCTGTGGTTCTGCAACCTCTGTCACTGGTGCTTGAAATTTCCAGCTCACATTGAATCATTCCAGTTTAATCATCAGAAGAACTTTAGAAAAATGCCAGCAGAAGGCAGGAGCACTTGTGTTATCTTCTGTGAGTACATCTCAACCTTTAAGTGAGGACAGGAGCTTAGAATTCATTTAACATTGATTTAGATATTTCAGGGTAACAAACAGAACAAAAAGACATGAAAAGATCCTTGACTAAAACTACATTAAAAAGCTAAACCATAAACAAGCCACAGAAGAGTTTACCCCAAAATAGGAATTACCACATCCAACTACTCTTTTAATGTGAAAAAAGCTCCAGCCCAAGCCTCTTTAGAAATAAAGCATACAAATTTAACAACACTTTAAATTTGGGAATCATTACTCTAACTTCTCAAAAGTCCATCTCACAGTATTAATTCTTAATATGTGACAAAGGATCATTTATGTAGTAAAATAAACCCAGCATTTAAGTGCCAATAGTATAAATATTCATTGCTGGCAGAGAATAGGAGTTTGGCACTCATCTGTCCCTTAGCAATACTTTTTTATAACTCAGAACATTCCCCTGGGCCACAGGGGACTGAATTAAATTCATTATGAACTTTATTGGGAAGGATTTTGAATATGTGCAGATGTCTGGTAGAGAGGGCTTCCTTCTCCACCCTTCCCCTTGTTCTTCTACTGAATAGATTTTTGCTGTTTTCTCCTGCACCTCAGCACATAAATCTGTCTCCTTTGATAACCCAATGTTTTGCCTCTATCCTGGCCACTGCCAGCAGTCCCAAAAAGCCTGAAATTGTCAACAAGCTCATAATTGCCACCAGACAGTGCCAAGAACAGCTTTCCTTTGGCTGCCACAGCCCCTTAGCCGAGGCTGTTGGTGACCTCAGGTACACAATCCTTTGCCTGTGCGCTTAACCCTGACCATCCTGGTGGGTCAAGGTCTGCCAGACTCTGCTGCTTCTGCTGCTGCTGCTGCTCTGTCCCAGTCAGCCCAAAGCAGGGCCAGACCTCAAACTTCGCCTCTGTGATTAAATTAATGACACAAAGGCAGGCTCCCAGCATCTGCTTGTAAAATGACATTTAAATGGCAATTGTCAGTGGAATATAAGCATATGGTTACTGAGCTGTGAGTCAAGTGCAGGCAGAAATGCAGTTGGTCCAGAGGAAGAGCTTTTTTCAGTGTTTCACTTTTGTGTACTTGGCCTGACTATACTCAAAGGCACAACATGACACTAATGCTTAGTCACGAAGTCTTCAAGCAGTGCATCAGAAGTGCCAAGAAGTCCCACCAGAGGAAAATATGACCACCTTTAATTAAGTTTACCATCATAAAGCAACACTAATCATGAGGAAAGCACTTGGTCCCTATTGGATTCTGCTACAAACGGCTTTGAAAACATGAACAAAGATACCTTCCCACTAACCAGGGTCTCGGTGGTCTCAATATCAGCCACTACTATCTCAGGAGAAGAAAAAAAAGCAAATACTGAAGTACTAATTAAGAACGTTACTTTCAGGAGGTGGGGTTTTGGCCTGTATTTGTATTACATTCGTTATTGTAACAAGGACAAAAATCTTGCTTTTTGCTAGAAATAAGGACATAAGGCACTAGTTTATTGTCTTTCTGGCTTCCAAGAAGAGTCAAGGCGTGAAATGCAGTCTTCAATCACTGAGATGACCTTCCCAACTGCAGATCAATGCAGCGCCATCTTCCAGCATCTGCAGCTGCTCCGTGCCTCCGCTGCTGCAGCTCCCTGCACGTGAGGAGCCAGCTGCCGTATGCTTGTTGTCTCCTGACAATTGTCATTGAAATGTCAATTTACAAACAGCTGTTACTTTCACTGCTGCAAGCCTGGCTTCTTCTAATGCAGCAAAGAAACCAGGCAGAGTGATGCCCGAATGACTGCTGCTCCTCGGCACTGCAGGCTGCTCTGCCTCGGCATGGGAGACTGAGGGAGGCTGGAGCACCAGCTCAAGGAGGGGACTGTCTTCCACGCCCTCCAGTCTCAAGGTTCTCCTACTGGTTCTTCTGCTGACAGGTGAGAGTTTGGAGCAGTTTTTCTGGTCCTCGAGCAGCTGGGTAGAATTTCAGATCCAAGCCTGTTGCTGTTGTACCGAGAACGGCGAGTAACGACACGATCCAAGTTCAGGAAGAAAGTGATTATTTAATAAATTATAATTTGATTTATATAACTTGGTTCCCAAAGATGACAGGAGGTTATTGGATCTTCGACTAGCCACCCCTTGTCCTATTGGCCAAAGCTCACAACACCTACTTTAAAATATTATTTCACTGTGTACAATAACAACTCTGAAAAACAGATCCCAGGTGCACAGATAAAGAACCAGTTTACAAAAACCCACAGCCGTGTTTATCATAGCTTTCATGAGAAACACAGAGCTCTCACAGAATGCTGCACAAGGCTGAAAAATTTCTCTGCCAAAGCTTTTCAGCATCTACACAAGCCTGCAGCTTTTAACAGCTCCTGGCGAGTATCTGGTGTCCAAAAAGTGACTTGACCCCCTCTCTATCTCTGACCAACAGCAACGAGCTGTTGATGAGCAGAAGGGTGTGCAGAGGGTGGGAGATAGGAACACACCTTTTACTTCTGCTCCCAGTCTCATCATTGCCTCCCCCATCATCTCCCTTGGGTTTAAGGTCTGGAGGTTTAAAAGCAAGATCCACAGAGGAACTGCGGTGTCTCTTCAAGGCTTCTGTGGAAATTGCAACATTTCTGCCAGAGCTGGTATCTCCACTTAAAAGGGTCTGTATAGCACAAATCATGTGCTAAGAGGCCTCTGTATATCCTAAATTAGTCTTGTGATTTTCAGTGCTGTCATGCCTACATCCTTTCTGTGCAGCCTGTCATCAGCTGTCTAGGAAACCTCTCCCTTGCTCTCTAAGAGCCAGAATAAGGAAAAAAAAAGGCAATGGGACAGATCCGAGGGATAATCCTCCAGACACAGAGAAGTGACCACACTCTGCTTGCCCACACACGAGTGCAGCAGGCCCAAGCAGGCTGCTGGGTTCTCTATGGCACCAGAGTGCCCATAAATCCAGCTCCAGCTGGCCCACAGACACAGTGCCTCACGTCACGCAGGCGTGAGAGCAGCCTACCACAGGGTTCCTATCAGATCTACCCGTGTGCCCCTGTCCAACACTCGCACATCCTTTTGTAGGCAGTGATTCACAGCTGGCTCTCAGATCAAAGTCTCGTCCCTCCAGTCCCACGCTCCGTGCCCCCGTTCGTGTGGGCAGTGACACAGATCTTGGTTACAGAGTCACTGCAGGGAGCACCACCAAGTCTGTGAAACAGAAGGGGCGGTTTCACTGCCCTTACGAGTGTGCTCGTGACCATTAATCTCCCCTTTCCCAAAACCCCATCTCTCAATCTGTATTCAGTGCACAATGTCACGACCATCAGTAAGGGTTTTGCTTGAATGAGGGCTGCACTGTGCTCCACGGGCAGGATAAACTTCTGATGAAGATTAAAAACAGGAAAAGAATACTAATACAAACTTCTCCCTTGCCCGTCTCAACCACATGCAAGTTTCTTCTGCTGAAGGACAAACATTATAGCAATAATAAGCACATATTGATGTATGTTGAGGCGCATATAAAATGTATTAACCTGAGAGATAAATATTGATATTGCTTTGTCCATGTCAATAGTTAGTTCAAGGGACAATAAATTTTGATATTCACTGAAACAAGTCAATACATGCATTGCTACATGCATTTTGTATAAGCTCAAGTTATTCAGCAATTCTCTTCTTTTTACCCTCAATTTTTAGAATCACAGACTTGTCTCTCAAAAATGCTTCTCTGTAAAGGAGGAAGGCAATGAGTAAACTAGCCCTACTCAGGCAGTAACTATAGGGAGAAAAAATGAGAAGATATGGCCAGTGTCTCTCTCCCAGGGATTCCCCGTTCAGTTTTTCTAACCACCAGGGAGACCCTCAGGCTCCCTTTGGGCTCTGACACTGGATCTGGGCTGGCTGTTTTGTGCAGCCTCCTCAGAGAACAGGAGTTTCCTCATGGCTGCACATCAGCAACTCACTGCCTTTGCTGTGGAGCCCTCTCACTCACAGACCACATACACGGGTGCCACTGGCAAAGCAGAACTGAGGTCAAACCCCTGCCCCTGCCTCTGCAGGGAAACCGGGGGCAAAGGAGAGAGGGAGACAACATTTTTGTCACCAGCACAGGCAGGAAAATCTCCAAGTGTTCACAGAGAGGCTCTGGCAAACATCCCACAGCCCTTCTCAGAATGGGTTTGAACTGAACAGAAGCCAGCAACAAACTCGTTATTGCTGTAAATACTGCTGGAAGGATTAAGCATATGGCCTGGGACAAACGGCTGAAAACCAGCTCCATGTACATCCGCTCAACAGCTTCCAGCAAAAAACCAACGGACCAGCAATTCCCACAGCCTTCAGAGGCATTTGGGCCCATCTCGTGCTCGTTATGCTCTTCCCAGCTTCAAGGGTGCTGTGCAGCGAGGCCGCGTCCCATTAGTGAGCATGCTCGGGTGACAGCACAGTGCTGTCCCATGGACCAGTGCAAACATGAAAGGCATTGAGGAAAAACAAGCTGTCTCTTGGGGCAATAAATGAACCAAACCTGCAAGATTTTAATAAATATATTGCTGTTCTGTTGCACATAAAGTTGTCTTTCTTCCAACTGAAGCCACCATTAAGAGTCTCACTAAATCCCAAATGCTAAAGTGATGCATGAATTCCTCCCTTAAGTGGCCATTCTCTGCTCAAAACAGCAAAGTGTTCAAGTGTGGGGCAGTGACAACACAGGGAGCTTATTTTTTATTTTATTTAAAGCTTCTGTAGATAACTGGAGTTGTCAGGCATATGAAGAAGAATTTCACACAAATATTTTTCCCATGGCCTCAGAAAATCACTTGCTGCTGCTTTTGACACTCCATTTCACAGGTGACTACGTAAATCATCCCTGAGACCCAGCAGATGCCGCAGGATCCAATGTGAACATCTTTTCATTTGGATTGGACTAACTACCCTGCCTCAAATACTCTTAAGAGTGCCATGAGATCACTGAGACCAAACTGGCTTCTCCGAGGTTCTGGCCAAGTGTGGTGTCACTGAGTCAAACCAGGGATACAAAAGCATGCCCACAATCCCTCTCGCTGGACAAAACCCCAGCACCACCCAAAGGTTTGCTCCGTTCAGGTCCTCCCTGCCCTACCACACACATTTCTTCTCTTGACTGGCAAGACAGAGCTGCTCTGGGCTTCAGCACAGCAATACCCCATCAGTGACCCAATGGCAAAGGGTGAGGCCAATCTTGTGTTTCCGGCAACCTGACCTTTAATAGAAACCAGTGCTGAAGGAACAAGCCCAGAAGAACACCTGAGATTCCTTGCAGAGTGATGATGATAGCTGCTGATAGCAGTGCATTGGACTGAGAAATGTGAACACTGCCCTTAAAGAATATTATGAGAGATTTACATGGAGCTGAAACAACTACAGCAAAATCTTTTCTGACTCTTCAGCATTAAAACAGAACGACTTAGGGGATCCCATCACACACTTCTCCACAAGCAATGGCAAGCATTGCTCTTCAGGAGAATAAGCTATTTTTGCTTTGCACCATCATCTAACAGCCCGCAGCCATTAGTTAGACTGGTACCAGAGGCACCAGAAGTTGCCAGGGGAACACAGATATGCAGAACATAATTAGTGAGGACACAAGTGTTAAGAGATTTACTTCTTAGCAATTTAAAATGTCTGACAATTATCTTCAGTTCCTAGCAGGGTCAAGTTTTGCTTCTCAAATATTTTTTAAAACTGTCATTCTGCAGTACAAACACTAGTAAAAACCTAAAAAACACTTGGAAAAATTTAATGACAGGAGTATCGTTACTGAACGTCAGCAGATGTTTTGCGAAATAGTGATTAAAGTCGTGGTATGCTTTTAAAAACCAGACCTGCTTGTAGAGTACCAGAAGGAATCATGTTAGTTTTAATACTCTGTGTTGGGTTTGCATGTCAGGGGCTTGGTTGTGGGGGGCTACAGAGGTGGCTTCTGTGAGAAGCTGCCAGAACGATCCCTGATGTCCAGTGGAGCCGATGCCAGCAGCTTCAGGATGGACTCTGCACTGGAGGTTTATCTTGCTCTTCAGCGTTAATCTTAAAATATCAAACACCATCTTAGCACTCCTCATCAGCTGTAATTCAGTCCTAAATGTGCACAACTGTGCACAGAGATGATGATTAATCTACGATACTGAAAGCAGATAATTCAGTGCTGAGGCTGCACCCCCGCGACCTGGGGAGCCCCCGAGTGTGGGTTTGTCTTTCAGATCACTCACCAACACACCACAGCAGTTTGCCTGGGACCCCAACTATCTGAACAGAGCCAAGGCTGCCCCTAAACATAAAAACCAGCAGAATTCCCTATGCTCCCTTGTCCTTTTGGGTGCTTTGCCTCACAGAGGTGGGTAAACAGTCATGAACGTACAATAAATACCAACTTGGCATTTGAAGTGAGGGCTGACTGTTCATTCAGGTGCCAATCGCGTGCAGTTTGTCAATATAAGACAAAATCCAGCATCTGCTTTTGAGCCATTCATTGCCATTCACGAGCACAATTCTCCAGGAAAACATAAAAGCCCCTTTAAAATCAGGGCTACTTGGGCGAAAAGAAGATCAAGAATGTTGTGGAAATATTCATAGACTCAGCATCAGAAGAGATATCAGGGTAAAATAAATGTATTTTAAAGTGCTCCTTTTTAGAAATTTTAACATTCTCACTGTCAGAAAAGACACACTTATTGGAAATTGTTATTTCTGAATTGAGAAAGTATTTTTAAAAATCACTAATATGGACTGAAACGTGTAGAAGGGAAGACGTTTAGTTTTTATTGATGTTTCTTCCTTGCAAAACAAATTCTTACCATGGTTGCTTTGATTTTCTTTTAGAAAGAGTGAAGACCTGTTTTCCTTCTGCATTGGCGAAACAATGGGAAAAATACATCTTCCATATAAATCTCATTTAAATTCTGCATTCTAACTAGCAAACGCAATTTGGAATTGAGAGGTTTTTTTGTTTTTACATTACAAAATGATCCGTTGCAACATTAAACAGCTCATCTATTGCAATTCAGCAGGAGAAATCATTGAACAATCAACTGCAGAATACAAATACAAAACGACACTGTATTAGCTCGGCAGATGCATCAGATACTGGTGAGCTCTGCCAGAAAGACAAGCTTTAACTATATGTTATATGGAACTGATGATCATGGGGGGATCAGCAGAGCTCTTCCTAAATGAGAGATGCATTATCAATATACAAGTCAGATTTTTGTACAAAAAATCTGCAAATGAATAAAACTTGCTGCATTTTAGCGACTGAGATGAAAATGGAATTATTGATGCACAAATGGTAGCACGATCATGCTTGCCAGCTGCTTTAAAAAACAAATGCCATTGGAGTTTACGTTCAGCAGCCTAAGTGAGAAGAGAAACCAAAGCAAATTGCCGTCAAAATTACGTGTAGTTATCCAAATTTCACCAACCAAAATCTGCAACAGGAAGCAGGAGCCAGGGAATGAAAGAGCAGAAATTCACAAGGCAGCTGCAGCACCGCTGGCATGAGGCTGACAGCTCAGGGGCTCAGCTCGGACACTGAAGGCCACTGCTGTCCCCTGTCCCTGAGAACGGTGACCATCATAACCTGCAGGACGGTGAGGAATGAGCTGTTTGGTGGTGGCAGGTGGGCATCTTTTGGAAAGGGTGGGGAGAGGAGGAATCTCTGATTCAGCCATCTCCAGTGGCAATCCCAGCCCTGCAGACGAACGAAGGCTGAATTGCAGTCTGACTCTTTGCATTGTGTCCTGGCTATCATGTTGATGGGGGAAACAAAGTAAATGCTAACCAACAAGGCAGCTTTATTTTCTCAATTAGGCCTAACCTTTGATTATTTGGATCAAACCCCTGGGTAGCAGCAAAGCTCCTTGAAATCACTCTAAGAAAACTGTCCCAGGCAAACAGCGCTTGTTTGCAGCTTCCCTCTGAGAAGGTTATTCAGGGAGCTGTAGTATTTTGATTGCAGCAAAGTCTCTTCTCTGCTACACCTGAATCTCCTTTTATTTACATTTTGGAGCTGTCCAGAGAACTGTACTGAGTGCAAATCTGTCAAAAACTCCTTTCTCAAGCCTTTTCAAGAAATATAAGTACAAGATAAAGAGCGTTCTTCTCCCTCACCACAGCCTTGGCAGCAGCCGAATTCAAAGTCTCCCGTACCAGGTTAAAAGGCAAATGTGCTCTGCAAATGGCTTTCAGGTAAACACCTGGGCATGGATTCATCCAGAACACGGACACCATTTGGTTTGGGAGACAGCTGTCTGTGCTGTGATATTTGCACTTTGCTTCCAGAAGCTGCTGGGGACTCCAAAGTGTCTCAGGTGGGCAGCTCAGAGCAAACATCAGGCAGCCCTTCTTCCTCCTCTCCACAAACACAATCTCAGCCTTGTATCTCAGTTATAGCAAAAGATGTCAGCTCATTTTGGTGTGTATAATTTATTTGAAATAATCTCCCTTATAATGATTTTTAACTTTGGAAAAAAAACAGTCCGTGCTCCTTTCTTTATGCAAGCTGTACAGGGTACATTTTGCTGGCCTTTTAATATCCTTGGGGTGAATCCACAGCTAACCAGAGTATTCCAGGTGGAATTGGAGCATGCAGCTCTTTCTATCTTTTGTAGCACCTTTCCAAGCAACACTAAGAGCTATAAGATATTACTGCAGACCTGAGAAAACTAATTAAACTTGAGCTCCAAGCACCCAACAGCTTGCTCTACCCCTTTCTTTGAAAAAATGAAGGAACAAACCAGTGCTTTTTGGAGGAAACCCTATAAACAAAGAGGAAGAATCAAGATGTAGCAAGGTATTCCATTTTTAATGTAAATTCTGGAATCTGGTGATAAATATGGTGTTTTCTGGAACACAGTGAAGATGCAGAGGATTTTAGCAAGGACTAAATCTACCCTACTGTAAATTACAAAAAAAAATTCCTTCTCCAGCCTCATGCGTCTGGTTCCAACTGTGGGCACACAGGACCACTGTGAAGAGAAAAGACTTTTACAATAACCCTTTCACATATAATAAAAATATGACCGTGAAAGAGAGAAAGAAGCTCATTAAATATCAGAATTCACAGGAACTGAGACAGTGATTATAAGCATTTGGGAACTTTCCTATGTATTTATATAGCACTTTAAGTTCAAATGTTGGTCTTCAGTTTGACCCAGACCATGACAGAAATAGATAATCCTATTGCTTCTGACATTGCTACGTAATTAAGTAGCTGTTCTGCCCCTGTTAACACAGCCTTATCCACTGGACTTTCATTTCTCATCCTCTTTTCAGAATGGTCTCTTCCTTCAAACTAAGCTTTTCTACTCAGACCTATCAACTAAGACATTTTGGGAAGAGATTTTTCCAGTACCTTCTTTTGAACTTTGTAAGGTTTCTACCTACTAATGAGTGAAACTCTAACTCCCAAGAGGTAATAGAGCTAATTTTTCTTAAAGTATTCAAGAGATTAAACCAAAAAGTCTAAATCATCTTCCCATGTGGCAATAAACTTTGACCAGTAAGTCACACAGCAAAGCACAAGCAGCTCTTTCCTATGATATCAGAGCAAAAATGGACTCTTCTTGAAGTCAGAGAGCCAAGAGCCAGGACTTGGCGCTCCAATGGCCCCTGGGCAGCTGTGAGAGGGTGGCAGGATGCCCTTCCAAACCCTGCCTCCCAACTCTGAAGTCAGGGACAACTCTTTGATGGCTGCACCATTAAAGCCTTTTAGAGCAAAACAGAGCAGGAGATCTGCTTTGGGGCACTGATGGGATCCTCCACCTCTTTACTAAGGTAGCTGGAACACGAAAGGGCCTCCAATTTACCACAAGCACCAAGTAAATAATGTCACCTGATTTGCTACAAGAATATTCCATCTACAGCATCTCCCTAAGTCCAGAGACAGCATATTCAAAACCCAGGCACTTCTTTCCTACTGCTTTCCATACACGCAAGTTAATTTATTGGACAAAAAATCCTGCAGAGATGGAAACTAATTCCAGGCAGGTAAAAGCAATCATGTACCCTGGCAAACAACAAGAAACAACACGGAGGAAAACCATATTTTAAAAGGCTGGTGCGTAACACTGGGATTGCACTTGCTCTGCTGCCCTGAGCCACCTCATTACCTCAGTGATTGCAGAAATCCTGCTACACTCACTTGGAACTTCGCAACAGGATCAGGTGCTGCACGCAGCTGAAAACCTGTTTAATTAGTAGCTGATCACAAAAACCAAAATGTACTTACTTGCCTCTCCAGATAATAAGAAAATGGTTTCAATTCTTATTGCTGTAGCCACATTTCCACATTAAGCTGTATTATTTTTAAAATCCTGCTTGCAGTCAATCATATTACCATGTCCTATAGGAATTTTTTGCTAAATACTTAAAGAAACACCCCATGCACACAGTGTGGAAAAGCATCTCAGCATAGTATGAAGACCTGTGCTTAATTTTACATTCTTTATTTGGCAAAAATAGTAGTTGTTCTGCACTGAAATTCATATTTGTAATAAAAGCCACACTCAGCTGCTCATACACTAAAGAAACAATTCATAGCTGAATAATGTACCAATTCAAAAGCAATCTCTCTAAGCTACAGGAAACCTCTTGAGTTGCTGGTCTGAACAAAATGAAGCCTCAACAAAATGAACCATTCTGAAACTAAATGAAAATTTAGCAAATTGATCTGAATGAGAAAATCGTATCTACAATGCAATTTTTTAGCCACACTAAAAAGGCCTGCTAGAAATCATGTTTGGAAAAAAAAAATCCCACCAATAAATCAAAAGATGGTGTGATTGTTTGTTTGTTTGTTTGTTTGCTGGTTGTTGGTTTTTTTTTTTAAGGATATTTCTTTCTATAATCGGACAGTAGTTTTATAACTTTGTGTTTAAATAACAACTGGCTAGTGCTGAAAGAAAAAAAACACTGGATGGTGCCTTAAGAGGGATGTTCTCTCTTCCAGCTTTAATTTTTAGCTGCCTTTTGGTGCACCTGGCTCCTCAAAAACCTCTCAGCTTCAGAGTTACTCTGAGATCAGCACACCAGGAGCCAGCCCCGGCTGAAAAGAAAGGGAGTGTTTGGTTTGTGCACTGCCATGAGCTACTGGAGCAAAATGATTGCAGATCAAAATTATGAGGTTGCTGGAGCAATTTAGGCTGGCAAGATGAAGAGCAGAGGGAGGGACACGATGCAAATGCTGGATGTGCAGCCATCCAGCAGTGCGGCAGAAGCATAAAGGGTAATGGAAGAAGGGAAGAGGGGATGGTAAGAGAGGAGGGTTGAAGGCTCTGATCGTATCAAGAATCTCTTATTTTTTTGAAGCGGCATGTCACAAGAAAATGTTATTCCCACTGATCCAGCAAATGAGTCTGTTTTTCATGGACGCGGCTTAAGGAAATCGGGGGTGGGTAGAGGAGAAGGTGTAGTCATGCAAAAGCACAATTTGCAGTTGGAAGCGGGTTTTGAACAAGAGTCAAATGAGAACACCTTTAGGGAAGACACACAGCTCAACCTCATCTAGGACTACTGGGACATAAAAGGGCAGCTACACAATTACCAAGAACAAAAGGCCTCTTTTAATTAAAAAATAAATAAGTATGGCCAGCAGGCTCAAAGCTGGGTTAAGAGGTGTCAGTGCTGGTGTGTGTGACAGCAGCAGGTAGGGATTCTTTCCCAGATTGAGACACATACTGGGTTGGGCTTTAAAAAAAGCTCCTTCCCAATCTGGTCCTAGGGACAAAATTAAAAGTCTGTTGTAACAAGATGAGTAGGAACATTAGATGCATGGGACTCAAAAGAACATTTTACCCATCTGAAGCACTAAGAGAAAGGATTTGCATTGTACATTTGTACAGAACAAGGGATTTTTTTGTTGTTTTTAGTTAAGTGGTATTGAAATATGCAAACTGTGCTCTGCTCACTCACTCTGCTTGAATTAGTGATTTACAATGACAGTTTACCTTTAGTTCCACACCTGGAGATAGGAGATAAATCAATGGATAAGCTGCCAACAATGGTCTCAATATGGAGAGCACTTTACCCAAGAGGTCCTTGGAGCTTGCTGAGCTGGCACTGCATGACAGCAGATCCAGCAAGATTATCCATTGATGGCAGGAGCTGCAGGCAGATACAACACCATAACAAACTCACTGGTGCACGCTCTGCCTCCAAGCTTTAAAGGGAGAAGGAGCAAAAAAAAGCTGCTGCCTTCAGGAAGTGTCCCAGGAACAAAAGAACTCAGAGAAGTTGCCCGGGATGAGGAGGAGCTGCTGCACTACGGGGACTGTTACCAAAACCAGCGTGATGTGAGGACTGCAGCACACGCAGCTCCCGTGTGGTACCTCAGCCCTCACGGGCACCCAGCACTGGCTGGAACCCTGCTGCACCCACCCTGCCTGGGAATAGGGACAGGGACTGCAAAATCTCTGCCCAGAGAAAGGACCATTTTCTAATGTCTGCAGTTGTCCATTCAGAGGAGCAGCTTCCTGCACTGCTGGCTGGCAAAGCTCAGCAAGGGTCCCCTCGCCCACATCTCCTGGGAAGTTCCTGTCCCCCGGCCAGGACAGGGGTCTGGGGGGTCTCTCTCACATTAACAACGCCCTCGAGAAATGAGGGGGCATCAGAGTTGGGAGAAAACTAAAGCAGAATAAAACCCCGAGGTCAGAAAACAAAACACCAGCACAAAGAAACCAGGCTCAGTGCTGAGGATCAACTTCTGTCTCGTAGAAACAGTTTCAAGAAAATGCCACCTCTCATTTGTGCTGGGTCTCGCTTGCCTCCACCAGCCACCTTGGCATCCCCCCTGACAGAGTGCCATTGGTTTCCAGTGCAATGTGCCTGGGAAATCTAATTGTTCCTCAAGAAGCACTTCCTAGCTCGTGGAGTTCTTTAGAGCTGCCATGCTCCGTGGCAATCAAAGTGTCTAAATAAATACGCGAAAATGTGCTCAAGCCAGAAAGCCTTCCAAGCAACCAAGAGAGCTTTCCCCCGGAGTCGTTCACAGTCTGTTTCTGTCAGTAGCAGTCAGGCACCAGAGCACAGGCCCTGCACAGGAGGGTGCCACGTCTCGCACCCCTGCGGGCTGCCAGTCCCACGGGGTGACACCGGGGACAGGGTGAGAGCAGCCAGGAAGCACACACACACGCTCACGCATACACAGAAACACACAAGTCAAGCTGCTCTAGCTCACAGCTAATGGAAAAACCCCTCTCAGCACTGTGCGTAGAAATGCCTGAGAGCTGTAAATAACTTTTTCTGCCTTTAATTCATGTATAATGAAACAGCAGTGAGCAAATGCGGTTCAGTACTCAAAAGAGGCTGCTCAAGAAAACGCATCTTCAAGCCTGCATGGCAGAGCCCTCTTGCTGTGCCACAGGCTGATGGATTCCAGTGGAAAAACATGAGTGCTGCACATTGAACTATTAGATTTGTTATGCAGCTTTAAAAGCAAAGCAGTTTTTCCCACTTCCAAGCAGGAATGTTCTATACTCCTCAAGTGAAAATGCAAACTCTAAGCTCACTTTTGATTAGAAAAACAAGACCAGTGGTAACACACAGTGATAGCTGCACCTTTTGGTTGCTCTTTTTAAAATGGATTTGAAATAGGGAGATACCACAGGTGTTAAGAAATTTCCTCAGCATCACAGAGAAAGCGCTGTCCTGTGGCAGAGCATCAAACAGATGTGGATGTCCTCATGGAATCTTTTTTTCTCCTCTCTGCTGTCCTGTACAAATTTACCAGCCAGAGCAATGGGAGAGCATTACTTCAGCCCTTTCCCAAGACTAACACAGTCAGACTATGCCGACAATCTTCTTTTCAAATTGTTTCTTTTTTAAAGTAATCAAAATCTTACTGTTTAAAAGAAAGAACCCCAAAAATCCATAGTTTGCAGAAGAATGTATCCATATTTGTTATATGTTAATGCTTTACCACGGCAATTAAAAGACTGGAAAACAAACCCAAGTGACAGGTCTATTTTTCAAGATCACTGATCTTTTAACTAGGGGGAAAAAATCCCAGCTTTAATTGCACAAAGCTGCATATCATACTTCCCTCTCCTGAGATTTCATTATAGGCCTGAAACCAGAGGATTGCATTGCCAGCTCTTGCCTGCTCTTCCAGCTATTTCTGGTTTTTAATAATTATTCATTAATTGCACACTATGATAAGATCCTTGCTGTTTTGAAACATTTTCCCTCTGGCCCCCATACTATTAAAGACCCTGATTGCCTGCCAACAGCGTAAAATTAAAAATCAAAGCAGTACCTCTGAAAGGTTTAATATGTGCCACAGTGAAAGAGTTTCTACAGCTTACAGCCATGTAATTGCATCACTGGCTAACTGCACAATCTCTCCCAGCGTTTGAAATGTTTTCCTTTGAAACACTAGCCAGCTGAGAGCAGAGGTTTTGTTTAACACCCTGATTTGCTCTATGTGCATGCCAGAGTGTTTTTATGTCTCCTGTGCCCTTCCCTGCTTCCTCTCTGCTTTGCCCGGGGCAGGTGGGAGGGAGAGGTGCAGCCACCTGGACACGAGGCACCCTGCTCCCACTGGGGAGAGGAACTAGGGAGGGAAATGAGGAGCCAACAGTTCAAGGAGGAGATGAAAACCAAGCTGAACCTCCTCTCTACCCACCCCTTAAAAGCATGTGGGGTTTTGTGCCTGTTGAGTCCCCCTCTTGTCCCCATTACAAACCCGTCTCTCTCTTCCTTGGTGCTGCTCCCAGCAAACAGCAGCCTCTGACACCTCCCCTCCTTCCCTGGGCTGCCCAGCCTGGCTGGACCCAGCCTGCCCAGACCACAATCACGGAAAGAACTTCCATCAGTCCTTTCTTTATGGATCTCCTCTCCAAAAGGGACGGATCTCCCGCACTCTGCCTGTGGCTACCTGAAGGAGCAGGCACCCCGTGCCGCTGGCTGGAATAAACCCAGCAGCTCCAGTGACAGGCAGCAACTCACAACCATCTCCTTTTGCTGATCCATTGAGATCTGAATGCTATTTCTTCATCTAAAAATCTCACTTCTAAATCTTATTTCTTCATCATAAAGGTCATGTGGATAAGGACAGGTCGCCAGTGACCAGCCTAGTGCACACATCCTTACTACTGAAGGAGCCTGGAGAAATATGTGCAATTGAATTGATCAAAGCTGGGTTAGACAAAAAAAAACTGTGGAGATGTAGCTTGCATTGATCGAAGTGAAGTCATGATGTGCCAAAGGGGAATAAAGATGCCCTTCACACAGTTTGTCTTCTTTAATGATTTCAATATTAACAGTGCTCTTTTCCAGAAAAAGGCAATTTTCTACCTTCATTTTTTTGGACCTTGTGATTATTACAAGTGCCAAAAACTGTTTAATGCTTATCAAAGCATACCTTAGAAAGATATTATTCCTCTGCAAGCCCTCAGATGAAGAGGCTTTGGTTATTTTTATCTGTTTGTGCACCAATACACACTTCTAATTCAAAATCTTGGTCCTGCCTGCGTTGCAATCTGGTTGTCCTTCCAGTTCATCAGGTTTCACTTTCACAGTACTTCTAAAATCGGGCTCCTGCAGGTTCTGTGGAGCTTCCCTGGAAAGCTGGGTGGGTCTGCCCTGCTCACTCCCTAACCTGTAGGTTGGAATTCTCCTCCATTAATCCCATACTATCACTGCAATTGAAAACACGAACACTGTAGATAACACTAGGTGCCTTGGTAAGACAAAGTAGCTTTCAGGAGCCAGAAAAGAAGCTGTTTGTTTTCCGAATTGCAATTTAGAGGTTATATAATAAAATGTGCACTTTGTTTTGCAGAGATTTTCTGTGTTCCAGACTGTTCCCTGAAGAGGAGGAAGGCTGCTGGTGCCAAGGCATTTTTAATGCTGTCGCCTGTGTGTGGGTCAGAACAGGGCATGGGGGGAAGCTTGGAGGGGTAAATGTGGATTTAGGCTCACAACATCAGGTACTGAGACCTTAAAGATCCAAGGCTGACTCCATCCTAAAGCTTGGGCCTTAGAGTCTAATTTAAAACAAAATTAATCTGTCACAGCACTAATTTTTTTACTGAAATTGTACAGATTGAGAGAAGTTTCTGGAGTAGAAAGCTGAACTGCAGACACAAAGTCTGCACTTCCCCTCAGATTTGTAAGAATTTCCATGTAAATTCATGCTCCACAGGGCACGTTCATTTGAAATCCAGAGATCATGAATAGAGATGAACAGTACTGTGTTAAGGACAAAATTATTAAATGGTAAGTCCTCCAATATACATAAAATAACAAAGTGCTTTCATTCAGGATCAGTCTCTGTTCCCAGAGGGAAGCCCGTGGGTGGTGGTAGAGCAAAGGACAGGCTCCGTGCCGGGGACTGCATTGCACAGGGACAGCCCCACTGCATCCTGTCACTGCTCCATGGGTGAAGGGCCATCCCTGCAAGGGTGACAGGGGAGGATTAAGGGCCCTGAGAGCCCACAGAGCTGGCCACCAATTCTGGGAGTGCTCCAGCTTATGCCCCATCCCCATCTGGCCCTGCATGCCCACTGCAGAGGTCGACACTGCCCTGGGTGGATGGGACAATCCCTGCTGCACCAACTCCCCACATGCAGGCAGGGGGAATTTGCACCTCTTGCCTTCTGAAACCCTCTCTGATTTAGTGTCTCTCCTTTCTGGACCCACCTGGTATTGTTTAGACATGGTTCCTCTCCCAGTTTGGCTCTGCACAAGCAATGCCAGATGGAACCTGGTGTGCGCCAATCCGCTTTGCACTTCCTCACCTTTTCCTGCACCCCAGTGCGAGCCTGCAGCTGCCCCTTCTCCCCAAATTCCTGGTGTTTGCACCGTGATCTCCCTGTGCACAGAGGAACAACGGAGATGACAAAACCCCACACTCCTGAGACGGTGCAGACATAAAATCCATTGTGCATGGACTGTCAGGCATGGAGATATTTTTTTCTGTCTAAAAGGACAGCACGTTGACTTTTATCCTGCCTGTGCAGATGAGAGGCACTGAGGAGAGACAGCTGCCTGTTCCCAAGCCCGGGGCAGCGAGGAGCGAGGCCACAGCGGTGCCCTGAGTGCTCTTCAGGGGAGAAAAGCCCTCATGGAGCTGTGGAATGACAGACAGGGAGCAGAGCAGGGGCTCTGAGACCACGAGAGGATGCGCTGCTGTGCAGGGGGATGATTTTAGCTGTTACAGCCATGATGCTCAGGCAGCCACTGCGCAGCAAACTGCTGCACCAATTTCGTACAGCCACTTCGTGCTGCCACCAATTAGCTCATTAAGGGAAGTGCTGATTAGGAAGGTGATGAACATGACCCACACGTTGCCTATTCCAAATGTTAAAATGTTCTAGGCAGCATACACAAGGTTTTGGGTTTTTTTTTCCTTTCACTCTTTTTTCTTTTCTTCTCTTCTTATTTTACTTTTTTTTTAATTTTTTTTTTTTTTAATTTTTCAAATACAGGAAGATTGGACAGTTCACTTGCTGGGTTTGGTACACACTGAACAGTTAATACACACCTGGAAACACTGCATCTGCCTTGTCCCACGGCTCATGTGTTAAATCATCTGTCACTTTTCTTAGCAGCAAGGAGCAAAGGCCTGACCCCAGAGCAAGGTATTTGGGCTGAATTATGTTCCCTTGTTTCTCCGAGTCCCAGCATCTTATATAAATTAATGACTGGAATAAAAACCTGAAATGAAAGCAGAGGGAAAATGCTCAAAGTAACACCGAGGTTGCTGTGGGCACTAAATAACAGATCTGGCCCTCAGCTCACAGCTGATGGATTCTGTCGTGTCAAAGGCAGCACATCCCTCCAGTGTCTTCTTTTACTGGCACCATGCTCATTCCCCTAGTTCTGCATTTGGGATATGATAATCATTAACTCGGGGGCACTGCTGGAGCCGAAGGTGATAACCTTATCTCTAAAAAGCAAGCCCCTTGCATTGCACAGGGAAGAAGGCTTTATTCCGAGTTGTAATATCAACTTTTCTTTACTGCAATCTGGGATCGCTCACACCGACAAGCAGGAGATACAGCAACAAAGCCGAGGAGAGAAAACTGAGTTCCCAGCAGGGCTGGCAGAGCGGGTTAAACTTTAAAAGGCACATTTGTACCTGCAGGACAGGCTTAAGAAGTACCCAGGAATCCTGCACTTCCCACAAGAAGAGTAATTGCTTTCTGGGGCTATTTTAAACTAAAAACATCGTCCTTTCTTACACTCTCCTGAACTGAAGTGCCTTTTTCTTCCCCTTTTCAAAAATCAACAACAACAAATCTCTGACTTTCCAGTGGTGTAATGCTGCAAAGGCCTCTCCTGTCCCTCTTAGCTAGTAGCATCAGAAAGAGTGCATATTTTATTATTATTATTCTTTTCCAAGTCCACCTAGGAAAGGACAAAGACTTGGATTCTAAAGCCTGGACTCTGCCATCCACTGCCCTGGACGGACATGCTGGAAGCAGACAGTGCCTTGGGCTGCCCTGCCTGATTGCATCCCGGCACCAGTGCACAGAGGAGTCTGTCTGAGAGCTGCTTATCACTGCTGGCCACGTTGCATGAGCTGGTTGCACCCCAAACTGCTGAGGCTGAAGAGAAGGATCCCTCCCCAGACCTGCTTGTGTCTCTGCCAGCTCTTGCCTCCATGCTCACAGCCCTGCAATGTCCAAACCACCAAGGAGAAGGTGTTACAAGGGGACAACCCAGCCAAACACAAGCTTGGAAAGATCAGATTACAACACCTGGAATAAACCTGTACTATTTGTCACTGGAGACACCCAATGATCTGCATTCAATCCACAAACCATTAAACTGCCTGGTTTCTCGTGCAGAAAGGTGCTGGGGGGTTGTAGTTGCCCTACAAATAATCTCATTCATGAACAGTTTAATGTAGTCTAGTTCCAGCTGCACATTCCTGGGTTGCAATAATGGCGAGTCCTACCCACAGAGCCTGCAACTGAAGCTAATGGAATGGCTCATCTGTTAAAAGTATGTTAAATATCCTTTTTTGCAAAATTATTGCATAAGATGATGATACAGAGGTACGTGAGGAAAGACTGCACCGTATTTTTCCTTTACTAGTCACATGGGAACGATATGCTTAATCACCTGAGCAAAACCTGGATTGCATGCTGCCCAAACAATGATCTGTACAAGCCCTTCCACTGCACCAAAAAATTCCTTACAACTTAAAAATATAAAACTTCACCAAAAAATATGTTTCTTGCTCACGCAAATATTTCTGTTCAGTTCTATAACACAGGGAACTATATTGCTCTCTGGTCACATCTCTGATTAATGCCAATGAAATTCCAATGGACCCAGAAAAACACCAACAGTTGCAACGTCACAGGTAATAGCATCTTTTCTTTTTTTTTTTTTTTAATATGCTTGGAAATTAACTTGAAAGATGTCACTATCTTAGCAGAAACCATCTAATGGGATGTGTACGCTCAGGGAACCAAGCAGCACAGTTATAATTAAAGTTTCATTATCATTTCCATTAGAAAGTAGTTTCCAAGGGATTTGATTCAACAGTAAATTCTGCTCCATGATGGTGCTTTGGATGCAGGGGCCCTGGCCGTGCCAGAAGCAGCAGGTAATTCCTGACATTACATGCCAGTCACACTGGTGTTATTGGCAGACATGTGGGTGTAGGGTGGGGCAGGGAACCCAGCCCAGCCCCTCTTTGCCACCCCAACCCTTGGACAAGTCCTCTGGACAGCAAAGGTCAGCACACACAATGTACACCCTGGTGACACAAATATTCCCACTGCTCCAGAGGCACAGGAAGGGGTCCTGGCCCTTGCTTTAACATGGCAATTGCAGAGCACAGAAAGGAAAATTAAAAATATCCCCTATTTGTAAGAGAGAGCTCCCACCTGTGTGGTGCACACAGACTGGGCTTGCAGCTATGGCACGAGGCGAGCTGCCCGTGCAAGACTGATGAGGAAGATCAGAGCACTTTACTTGGCAAAGTAAGTGGGAAAGCCCCCATGATTTTCGTTAAACAAACTCATTCACCCAGTGCCACTAAAAGCATACCCATGGCACGGGGGAATTTGCTGCTGGCTCAGTTGGGGTTGCCTCTGGCCAAGCCCTCTCCTGACAGCTTGTAAGTAAAGTGATGCTCAGGCCAGGAGTGAATTTATCAGAAGGAAGGAGCTGAGGCTTTCCACACCCCTCTCACTCCAGTGCTCCTCACACACTGCAGAGAACCTTGTATTTTGTCACCACACCACAGCCTGAAGGGCATCTTTCAGTCACAGCAATAAAAGACTGTGGGTACAAAGTAACACTGTGATATCAACGCAGAACAATGATACATTCAAATGTGAAATATAAAGATATGGAGGGGGAAAAAACTGCCCAGTGCTGGACCAAACAGTTTTCAAGTCTACAATCCTGGAGTCACTCAGCTGTGCTGTACATCATCCTGGTGTGCAAAGCCTCAGCGGCTGAGCAGAAAGCAGCACTTGCAATGGAGATTGGCATTCCAGATAAAAGATCTGAAAACACACTTTTGAGGGGTGAATTGCTTATTAGCTCAAATAAAATTAGCTGAAAGCTTTATCAGATTAAAAAAATAATTGAAAATGTATCAGTATTTAACAGAGACCACGAGCAGGAAAACAACCCCACAGTAAATAGCATGAAAAATTCACAAGTTCAAGCACACTCTGAAGGCCAGAAGTGAAGACTTATCCCATGTGAATAAGAGGAGCCAGGTGGTAATACCGCAATCAGGCAAAGAGAGAGAAAACCTATGTTAGCTTTAAGCAGTTCATGCAAAATTAATATATCACTTATTTATGCGTGGAGAGGTGCCCGTTACACACCAGCTGAGCCCTGATGAGTGTCCAGAGTGTCCTGAGACCACCTTTAACACCAGAATTGAGTTACATTTACAAGGAACCATATACAACACCTTTTTATTACAAGTCAACACGCCTTTTTAAACTATTCAACGTGGTTAGTCCTGTCGCCTTCACAAGCATTTACTGCGGGCAGAGCTGTCCCGTGGTGTCCAAAGGCACAATTTGTTAATGCCACATTGATGTGATTTTAGTGAGAGGGAAACAGGAGCAGAAAACTCTTCTGACACCAGGCACCAGTGATCCACACATAAACCTCCTGAAGCCACAGGAAAAGGACACAAGCAAAGCAGCCTAGTAGGTGAAAATTTTAAAAAAACTATCACCTCAGGTCCCAGTTTGGCCTTTCGTGGTGGAAATGCAGAAATTCACAGCAAGCTGGAGTCAGATGGGCCAACACACATCCCCAAACCCGGAAAGCTTCCAGCACTGCTGAAATATGAACAGGCTGCTTTTCCTGCTGACGTTGGTCATTCCTTTCAGTGCAGCAAATGCACCAAACGCTTTCCTCCTCTACAGCTGCGGAGCCACCCAGGTGTGTTTTGGAGCGGAGCAGCCTGGCTCATTCTCTCCCTGGCTGTTGGAGAAGGTGCCAATTTGTCTGACTCCTCGCAGGATTTCCAGCACAACCCCAAGGTGCAGCTGCACCTCCTTGGTGCCACCACCAGCAGCGTGCCCAGAGAGAACGTGGAAAACAGAGTTCACGCCAGCCAGGGCTACTGATGGTGCCAGGCGGGCAGGTCAGAGGGGGCAGACTCGGTTCAACTCGCTGAAACATTAGTTCGCTTTCCTTGTCGGTGGAGCACTTTACAATAGATGTTCCTGAATAATTCATTGAATGGGTCTTCATGTGTGCATAGCAGTGTTTGATTTTCCAACTTACTGCACTAATCTATAAACACTGACTATAAACATTCCGAGCTGATAGCTTTATTTTATGTTGCACTGGTATTTTTTTTTTCTTTTTAAGCGTAGCAAGAGGCGGCGCAGATATTTTACTGTCTCTCTCCTTGAGAAGCACCAAATGCTCCGGCATTAGCGTTATTAACATCTGCCTCAGCCCCGGCTGCTCCGCTCCCGCAGCTGCTCCCCGGGAGAGGCTGCGGCAGTGAATCAGATCGCGCTAATGAGCGCGTTAATGAACTTCCCGCAGCCGAGCGCCGAGCTCCGAGAGGGGCATTAAAAGCATATCCTGTAGTCTTGAAAACCGAAATGGTTTGTGGCAGTTGGGTTTGCTTATTTATTTATTTATTTATTTATTTATTTATATGCTCGCCATACCTTGCAAAATCCCTGCTCGGGATTCGTTCTGCAGGAGAAACGCACATGACAGAGAAATGCCACGTTGCCATCCAGTCTGAATTTAAAAGTGGAGAGTTGAGGTTAATTAGGGAACATATTCCAGCTGGACTTTTGCCAGCTCCACTCTGCCCTGTAGAGGGCTGCCAAACTCTTACTTGCCTTTTATTACCTACCTTCCTGCTCACTCTTCCCACTATTTTGTCCTCAATAAATTTCTTCTTTCACTTTTATTACTTTAATAATATAGTTTGTTCATACCGGAGAACATATTGTTTCTGTAATTTAATTAAAACTACATTCCATAAGTAAGTTGCTGCTACTTTCTATAAAAACTTCTCCTACACATCAAAATATTTAAAAATAAAAATAACAGAGGACCCAGGAGAAAGTTATTTAAACAACAAACGTCCTCCAATTGCACCAGGAATTGTTTCCATGGCAGTCTGCAACTGCATGTGGGAAATGTAAAATGCAGTCCCTGAGCTACTGCCGCTGGGAGCCTCATATGTGTCTTTATAAAAGAGAACATAACAAGAGGTATAAAAAAATTAAGATGGTGTAAATAAAGACTGCAGTTGGAATTGTTATAGAAAAAACCCTGCAATCTTCCAGCCATGCAGCCATTAGGTTAATAATGCCAGTTTCATTCATTTTCTGCACCTACCCACAGTTCTCACCACTCCTCAAGTGACTGCTAGACACAGGTTTTTCTCTGCTCCCTCCCCTGTAAACAAAACGATCACAAGGTAATTTGGCAACATTTTTGCTGCACTTCTGTTTAATTATATGGCAGCCGTGCTGGGTTTTGTGGCAAGGGAGACCGGAGCACTCTGCAGCCCTTCCAAGCAATCATGCCAGCACAGAAAAATAGGGTCAGAAGGAAAAATGCTAAACAAGTCTTTTATTTCCTGTTGATTTCCTGGGACAGACTGATTTGCATGCAAACTTCTGGGTTTCTGTGAATGCCTTCCTCTACGAAACAACTTTGAGAAGATAATGATGCTTCCAAAGACGTAAGAATTGGCCTAAAGCTCCCTTGCAGTCTCTGGCCAGTCTTGGTCTCTGTTGTCCCACCTTTGATGGAGTTTTCCACCCATCAGGTTTGGGAACCTCAGCACCAGGAAGCTACAGCTCAGCCTGCAATTCTGCCACAGCCCTGCTAGCCCGGGGTGCCTGCCCAGCCATTTGCCCTGTTTATCTGGGAATGCTGGCAGGACTTTGCACAGACGCTGGAGCGCTCCCTCTCCTTACCGTGTGCACTCACTCACCGTGGATCTCTGCAGTGCTCAAGCCTGACAGCTGCTGTGGGAGTGGAGCACAGGGTTTAGCACCCAAAAGTTCCACTGAAGCCCAGCACACTCCAGCTCCCCACCATCATTCCACTTGCCAACACAACAGGGATCTCAGGGTATAGACGTGGGGAGAGATAACCTAAGGCAAGACAAGGCATGGGAGTGTGAAGGGCTGCAAGCACAATGTGCCATTGCTAAAAGCCTTGTCACGTCACCACAGAATGGTGACAAATATACCTCCTGTCATCGCAGGGGCATTTCTTTTGTTTTTACGTTACAGCTTTGAGAGGAGCAGCCTGCCTGCTTGCATGCAGCTGCTATTTGGTCTGGCAGCACTCTGTGATCTTTGCCTCCCTGTTAATACATCCACGGGCTTTGATGTTTGACTGCAGTATTTGCAGCAGAGCAATGGTTGGGAGTTTCACCAACCACACTGTTTTCCTCTTCTCCACTTTTCTAGATCCCACCATATGAAAAGAAAATCTCCATAGGGCGTAAACAGCCCACCAAGCTAGCTGCAGGCACCCTGGCACAAGGGAGCTGAAGATAAAAATCATAGGAGCTGGTGTCAACAAATCCACATGTTGAAAGCATTCGTTCTGCAGTTCTGTTCTGAAGTTCTGTCCACAGCCCTTTTATCTGTGCCATATTGTTTTTGCTGATGATGGAAAAGAGCTCTTTGGTGGCAGGGTGTATTTTCAGGTTGGCACACTCCTTTTGGATTCTGTGTCCTATCAAGTGTGAGGCTGTTGCTTATCTGAAGCATGCAAAATTGCAAAATTAATATTTTCAATTCTACAGAGTTTTGCTAAATGGAAAATAATCCCCACCCCTAATTAGGTCAGCCTCTTGGATTTTTTTCCTGCTTCATTTAAGCACCAGAGCAATTAATTCCTCACTCTCCTTCCTGTAGAACCACATAGATTGGTGCATAGATCGCTGCTTGGTCCCCCCTCTGCTGCCAGCACAAATTTAGCTGCCATTTCCATGCTGACAACTCTGATCTGCCTCTCCAATACCGACCTGTCTCAGTAAGTCCCAGTGAGAGGCTCAGCCTGTCTCCCTGATCCCTACCTGGATGTCCAGCTGTCAGCTTGTGAGCAGTTTGGACGGAGCAAAAATTGAAGTCCCCCTCTCACACCACCGCTTCTTTTCTGATCTTTTCCAGACCTGCTGCCTCACTGCCCATCTCCCTGGTCCGTAGCTCAGCCTCCCATCCCACCTGCAGCAGGGCTGGTCAGCCTGGGCTGCACCCCCACTGACTGCTTGTGGCTGACCTGAGCTCTCATTATGCAGCATGAGCTGTACTCAGTTCTTCTTCAGCCTCAGCAAACGTTGCTCTGCTGCGTGTGCATCCATTCCAAGAGCTCAACAGACCTTTTTCCAGGGTGCTGAGATGAACAACTTGCCCATTTCCCCTGCTTCCCCCTTCCACCAGGTAAGAGAAGGGATGCCAAGCTGGCACATAGTTTGCTGTCTGTTCCTACTCAACACTGACTCCTCAGTAGCAAATGAGACCTTGGAGCCCACATGTCCTCTGCCCAAAGCATCAGGCTTCCTTATACTCTTCTTGGCTTTAATTAGCTATTCCTGCTCTGTCCCAGGTGTCTCCTCACACTTACCATCTGTAAAACCCAACCCAGCTTACTCCAGAAATCTTTCAAATCCCTACAGGAATTCCTGCACTATTCGGTTGCTTACGTTCCTTTTTAAAATTCATTATTATACCTACAACATGGCACCTGGTTATACATCCAGGGCTGCTGTGAGTTTCAGTGCTGCACATTTGTAATGCTGCTACTTTTTACCATTGAAATGCAAACAGAATTCATGTACTTCAAGGAAGTGGGGTTTAACTAGAGCAACAGTGGACAGTGCCTCCAAGGACAGATGCTTTATGGCATTTGCTGACCATCCTTGAGTATTCGTTTCCAGGGGCCTGTGCCCAAGTGAAATCTTAGCCCCTTTCTGCTCATTCTCCCTCTGAAAATCAAAAGCCCAATACGATTTTCCAGGATGAGCTCCTTACTTGGGAATCTACAGATGTGGGGTAGTGGTCCCAGTGGTCCCTCTCCCTACCCCCCTGCAGCAGTGCCTCTCCCCATAGCACCCTCAAAGCAGTGGTTTGAAACCCTCTCTCTCCCTTTTCCTAATAAGCCTCTGCCAGGGGACAGGGTAAATCATTGCAGCAGGAGACTGCTCCATGGTAGGTTAGTTCAACATCGTGTTTTTCAGAAATAACTTCTTGTGTCAAAATCCCTCGGCTGGGCTCTTACACAAGCTCAGTTTACTGCTGCTGGAGCGTCACGCTGCAAAGGGCACAGAGTAGATACTGAAGGACTCAAGTGTGGTATCAGCACCACCACAGAGAAATGCTCAAACACGTTAATTTGGTCTGGCAGGTAATGAAATGAGACGTGCCTACATTAAAAGATACGTTTATGGTTTGAGAGATTGCTTTCCAGTTTGAGCCCTAAGTATGAATCAGGCTGCACCTCCTTTCTCTGGCTGGAAAAACGGAGACTTAAAAAAAAAAAAGCATTTTCATATCATGCTCAACAAACTAAACTTTATGAAGTCATTCATACAGTTCAGAGAATAAGAGCATCAGATGGAAATGCACTCCAAATGTCAAGTCCTGCAAAACACCATTTAGTTTGGGTTTTCCCTCCTAACACTTCCCCATGGCTAGAAGGAAAACAGACTCCAGCATCAAAAAATGATAATTCAGTTAAAGGGACTAGAACATATGGAAATCTGGGGCTAATCCCCAGTCTTTGCAGGAGACTTACTGATTCAATGTACTTTGCCACTAGATTACTCTTTCCTTCCTGCTGATGGACGTGCTAATTCAGAGTGCTCTGAGCCAGCATCCGCTGCCAACACAGCCCCAGCCCAGCACCCTCCACCCCTGAGCAGAGCAGTTGCACTCTGTGTGCTGCACAGGCAATTGGCAGACATGTCACAAACCTGATGTATCACAGCTCTGTCAAAATTTGAGGCAATTATCAACTGGAGACACAAAATAGATCTGACTGGTACGAATGTTATCCCTGCACTTTCACACCTGCCAGCACGAGCAGCTCTTTGCCACGCCGTGCTTTCCTCCCCACCGGGGCGCAAAGCAGAATTCAATGATCAAATGCAAAAAGCTTTGTTACACACAACAGTCAATAAGATGCACAGAATCCTTTAAAACCTACATAAATAAATTGTATTTTATGACTGCAAATCCTCCGTGCAGAGGATATTTTCTGAACCTGTGTGCGGTTCTATTGAGCTTTCTTTCTTCTCTCACATTCTTTGATCTGCTTATTACACCTTTTTTAAAATAAAAATGAGGTTTGGGATCAGTATTAGACTCTGCTGACAGTCACAACCAGAGCACTCTGTTCAATGCAAAACAAATTACTCCCTCAGACTAGTTGTTTATAATGTTTACACAGTAATCATTGCTGGAATTTCAGCATTATGGTATATTCATCATAGCTTGACTTAAATTCTGAGACCTCTTACCCTAGGAAGAACCAGGCGGTTGATTTGCTTTTTGGCATTTCAGAAAGCAGACTCAGAATACGGAATTTGTTTCCTGTTATTTAGCTATTGTTGAGGAGTCTGAGAGATGATGAATGAAGGGAAAAGAATAGCTTTTTGCAAGGTGCCGGTTTTCTCCCCATCGGGAATGGAGGTCTTTCCTCTCCTCACTGTACCACTGGCAGATGCCAATCACATTCAATCAGTCTCACAGGATTCATTTTAAAACTCACATTCCCAAGTACAAAACTAGAGAGAGGGGTCTGGGGCTTTTTTTAGCAGCCAGCTCTAGCAGCCAACTTTTTCCATTGCAGCTGTCAATCAGCCGATCAGAAGGAAGGGACTCAGGAGTTATGGTTCCAGATGCTTGAAGGAAAACCAGTAAAATAATTTCTACGTAAAAAATTGCTCTCTCTGTTGCTTGAAGTGTCTACCACTATGGGAAGTAGAAGTGTGATGACTAGTGCCTGGTCTTTTTGTGGACAAGGCTGTGCTAACACCTAGACTACGTGATGGCAGCTTGCTATCCTTAATCATAGAGTAACCTTGAATATTATATACCGTCTAACACTTCCAGTCCTAAGCAGCCAATATTTTTTCGGAAGCACAGGTTTCAGAAATTAAATTAGTAATGGAGTGTGGAGAGATATGGCCAATATCCTCTGAGTGACTAAAGCCGTTTAGCACCCGGGTTTCATTCCAAAGTAGGTTAAATAAAAAGGTACCCAGCACTATCCTTATCCCTGTGCATTTACAGTCTGATACACTTCTTGAAAAGCAGCATTGCATCACAAGAGCACAGCCTTTCTCTGGGCTCCGTGCACGTCGGCAATTCAGAGGGAATTCCTAAGTACAGCATGTAGGAACACAGCACTGAAGGGATGTACAGGTCAAGGAGCCCAGTCCCTTGATATTAGAGACAACCACATCACACAATCACATTAATAAATTGATTAAGATCCATCTGCTAAATAGGTAGGGTTTTGCCCCCAAAATCCCAGTGAAAGGCTTTTCCAGAACCTCACCTTTTTACTGATTAGAAAGCTGCTTCTAATTTCCATCTGAAATTTATTCATGGCCAGTTTATTACCAATTTGTTCTCGTGCCAGCACTGTCCTCTAGCTGAACTAGCTCCTTTCCCTTCTCTCCCTGGTGTTTACTTCTCCGATGTATTTATAGACTGCAATTCACATCCCTCTCCACTTTCATTATGCTGGGATAAATATGGAGGCAATCCGGATACTCTGATGTAACTGAACCTCACCACCCCTGTGTTCACCCTGACATCATTTCCATGGGGTTCCCTTTTTTGAATGCCCCCAAAGTCACCACCATACTCCAGAGAAAACCCCACTGCTACAAAAAGTGACCATTTTCCCAGTTTCTTGGGAACACTCATCTTGGATCACATTTGCCTCATCACTCAGAAGCCTGAAGGAAACCCCTGAGCCTGCAGGCAGCTCAGCTGCAGTTCTGCTCTCTAAAATTCATGGGTTTCTGGCAGAAATACTTGTCTTGGACCCTTCTATTTTCTCAGAATGAGAACCAAGTGCTCAATGTAAAGTCCAAAATTTTAATTCCCAAAGATTATGGTTGGCAGACTTTTATCCAAAAAGACCTGGGAGAGCTGAAAGTGAAGGCCTCTCAAGCCTCTAACACTCGATGCTGGTGCCACACAAAGACACCAGCTGCTTTACAGGAGCTGCAAAGCCCCTCCAAGCTCAGGTGCCCAACCCTGGTGTGGTGAGACACCACAGGGCCTCACAGGCATGGGAGAACATGGGGCACTGTGGGTGTACCTTGACTCCCCAGTTTGAAATGAACTGGGCTCTTATCCATGGACTCAGTTCTTTCAGCACCCAGGATGGGGCTCTTACTTTCCCCCAAAATCCTCTAAGGTGGATCCCAAAGAACACCTAAACCCTGGCACCTCAAAAACCATAGTGCCAGATTTTTCCAATTTTCACTGAAGAGAACTTGGAAAAACGTAGAACTTCAGTGAGACAGGAAAATTCTGGCACTGTGTTTTGTGAGGCGTTTCTCCTCTGCATGGTGGTGCAGTGGTTCTAGGACTGGCTGGGATACAAAATTCCCTCATTTAATTGTGGGGTTTCCAGCTCACAGCGCTGCCATGGGGAAACCAAACTCACAGACCCAGCTCTCCCAAGCTGACAAGTTTCCACACAAACCAGGTCTCTCAGGCAGGTGAGATTCAGCAGGGCAGGAAAGCTGCAGAGAGGAGGAGGAGGATGGGGTTAGCCCTATGGCTCAAGCCTTACCAGGATTCAATCACAGCTTGTGGCTGATGCTTCTATATTATTAGATATAAAAGGGTGTTGATTGTTATCAGACATCAAAGGATGCAGCACAAATCATCCCATCAAAGCATCCAATCTGAGCATTACCATCTGTACTGCCACTGCTTGCAAATCAAGCAGGCTGTTCTCAGCCGTCTCATGACTACCACCTGTATTCACTTCTCTCCCATCTCCACGTGATGGTGCCCAGAGGTCAGAGCTCAGATTCCTGTAATTCTGCACATTCTTTTTACTCAGTAGAGGAGTACTGTAAAACTTCAAGAAGACCACCTAATTTATCCCTTATTGTTCATTTCTCTGCTTGGAAAAAAAAAAAAAAAGAGGAAAAAGAAAGGAGGAATCTGCCTTTCCAGTCTTTAGAGATCCTCAACAAAACCCTTTGTGTCCTGCCACTTTCCCTTTTCTCTAAACCTTTAATATTTATAGCCTCTACCATTGCAATCTTTTACGAAAATAAAGCAGAGCTCAAGTCAAATGAAGTCAGTGACCAAGACAAAAGGGTCATGCACAGTTTAAATGGACTCTTAGACTCCTTCCCGTACTTGTAACTGAAGAGGCCGTCAGTGGCCTTAGGACAAATTTATGCTATAACCTGCAGGCCAGCAGATAAACAGGAGAAAAATGAGCTGAAAGATTTAATGGGTTTGGGACACATCCTCACACACCGGGAAATAGTTGCTACCCTGCACTTAAGGGGACTGTAGCCTCTCATGGAGGCCGTGGAAGTGAAAGATTAGAGAGTGGAAATTGGTACAGCGATAGCAGAGCCAGCTACTCCCGTGAAGGTTTCCTCCGCTCCCTCTGACTCCTGTTATTAGTAACGCAGCACCATAAATGTGAAGGGCACCAGAGCTCACCTGCACGTGAATGCTACAATTCATGGGTGACACCTTTAAAATCACCAGTCTCTGAAATATTATCTGTTATCCACACATTAGTTGTCTGAGGCGGTTTGGGTTTGGTTTTTTTTTTATTTTTCTCATTTTCTCAGAGGTATTTCAGATTCATAACTGAGTAAGCAACAAAATAAGTTGTTTAGAGAATAATAATAAAAATCACATTAAACAAGTCCACATTCTCTGAAAATAACCTGGCCCCACTGGGACCAGAACTCCAGAGGATTCTCTATCTCAGGCTTGTTTTCTCCTCTCCTGACCTTGGAAAAAGCATGCATTAAATGTAAGTTTTTATAGAAATACGCGTATAGTTTTAAATGAAACTTTCTCCAGGAAAACATTGTCCAGCCACAGGGAAAACTTCTGATGTAGCCACAGAGACTCAACCTCAAAATAGCCAAAAATGTGGGAGTTCAGATTAGGTCACAGCCCTGGTTCTGCTGTTTATCTTCAATAATACCCCCACCATCAAATCATTCATAGAGGAGGTTTTCTTTTGGGGGAGTAAGGAGGGAAATGTGGAGAGAGCTCACCCTAGTGCAGAAGAGTAGAAAAGCACAGATATTTTGAAAAGGAAGGTGGAAGGGAAAAAGGTATTTAATCTAGCTGCACCTCTTGTTGCTGCCTACTTTAGAACAGGGTTCAGTTTCTAAGCTTCAATCAAAGCACCCAGGTCTGAAAAGAAACGTTCACATAAAAACATGTGTAATTTGGTCTTGCCTGTCCCAATCCGATGTCTGTCACGGAGTACTACTGACAATCAAACATACCATAATGTCACATGTTGTACCAGAGCTGTCTGCTGAAGTCTCTATGTTCACTTTCCTCCCAAGAACAGACACCACTGCTGCATATTAATAACCCCAAATATATAAAATTCTCTTTTCTTTTGAATAAATTACATTTCAACCCTTGTTTTTCTACTCCCCTCAATTTACTTCCTCTAGATAAAGATGAGACAACTACAACTCCTAACTCATATCCCTTCCTACTTTGAATAAAAGCATTCAGAAGTAAAATTGCAGCCTTAACAACTTGCCCTAAGAAGTTCAGGACAGCGGGAATTCTGTGACCACAGTAGCTGACCCTGCATACAGTCAGTGACACTTCACAGTGCCTTCACGAAATGCTACCTGTGAAGGAAGCCAAGCAGCAAAATTTCTTGGAAAACATTAAAATATTCACCTTGCAGCTATTAACATCAAAGGCATTTCAGTGTCAGAGCCTGGCATTTCTCAATAATGAGGAAAAAAAGCAGAAAAGATTCCTGTTGGGAGACGGACACCAGCAGCAGCCGTTCGAGGCAATGTTCCAGCTGGACTGAATTCAAGCCTCAGCAATGTACTCAAAAGGAAAGTAAGGTTTTAAAAGTGATGGGGTTTTTTTTTGCATTTCTATGCATTAAAAAACAAAACAAAACAAACCAAAACCCAACAACAATAGAGGTTGAAAGGCATTGTCTGCTTCCTTACAGCTGTCTCCACTAGGCAGAGCCCATCACCCTCTGAAACCACTTCACATCTCTTAATGGACTGAACGAACCTTCTTCTAGATTTTTACAAATAAATAAAGATTAGGGATTTGGTACTTTCCAGCACAGCCCCCTAAGAACATGTTTTCCAAAACCACTAATAATGCATCTCTAGATTAAACACCTCCCATCCAGATGTCCCTCACCCACCAGGATGTGGGAATAGAAACTGGAACATCCTTCCATCAGGTCCGAAGGAAAGCCACATTGAAGACTGTAATATCAATATCGAACCGTCTTCACAGACTAGCACGAAAATTCCAGAGAATGACCCCAAATTCTGGATGAGAAATTTGATGCAGAGAGGCTACTCTTAGTCAAGAGAGGTAATACCAGGTTTGATGTTTGCATGCTAACACCTTTTGTAAGCAGTGAAATAGTGCTTAAAATCAGTGCTTAGCATGCATAGGGAGGAATCTGCCTGGGAAAACTTCCAGTTGAGGTTTGGGGTTTCTCCTTCCTAGCTAGAATGACTTTAAGTAACTTTGATGCTTCAACAATGCATTTTCTAAACAATTTGCTTGATCTAAATTGGCGGCATTATGTTACCAACGAACCCACTGATTCTGATGTAACTGATACAGTTTTCAGGCATTTAGCTTTGTTAAAGCCCAACTCCCTCCACAAAGCAATTAAGGCCATTTGTAAATCTAAAAAGCTAATTTAGAAATTATAAAATTAAGGCTAATGGACTCAATTATAATAAATGCATGGGTCAGCGATTGTAGCAATTTCTCAACTCTTTCTTTATGTCTAGGTTCAGCTTAATAACACACTCCATCTCACAGTGCTGATGGCGTGGCAGAATCTGATCTCCAGAGCGACTGAGAAAGCTGGAGCCAGGCTGGGAGACACTGTATGACTCCCTCTGCCTCTGGACACCACCTGCAAGCCTCACCCACGGAGGGTCCAAGGGCCCCAGCAGCATCCCACCCCAGCTGCAGGGCTGCTCCCTGTGGGTACATCGGTACAGCAGATAATTCATCGCCTCCCGGTGACAAAGCACCTTGAGAGTGTACAGCTTTCACAGGACTGACCCAGGGCGTGATGTGCCTGCTCTCACCCTGCGACTTGGAGGAAAATTGCCTCCCCAAGTCCCTCCCCAAGTGCACAGGCACATAGCCGGGGCTCTCTGGAGCACACACAGACCTCCTCTCCCTCCCTCCTGCTAATTTTAGTGCACGTCCACTTACATTGACTAGGGTTAGGTTTTTTCATTTCTTCTCCTTCTCTTGCCTGGAGTTTCTTTGTAGTTCCTAAGACCTTGCTGAGTTCATTCTCCTAAACACATCTGCTATTTCCCAGACTGAAGTCCTCAAAATCCTTTTTGCAATGTCACACTTGGTTACCGAGAGTGTTTTGAAGTGAATAGAGGGGTTTAGCTTCAGAGACTGAACAGCAGGAGATGACTAACACTTGGGGAGCAAAGCTGTTTATTGTGTTTTAAATAGTGCAGAAGAGTTTGGTTTTCAAATTGGCTCTAATTAGTATAATGTACTTGTGCATGTGCACACCTGATCTCTGCTTCACAAGCACCGAGGTCCTTACCAGACTACAGAACAAAAGCACCAAAACCCACAGCACGAAAGAGCGGCTGCTTTTTTCTTCTACAAATACATGCTCAGGTGGTTTGCATGGGTGAGGAGGACACAGGCACTGAGCTACCCTCAGCAGTCCTCAGCACTCATCTTCAAAGGGAAATACAGGCAGCAGGTTAAATCTCCAGTGGGTGCTGGCAATAGCACAAAACATCGATCGAGCCGGGCTTTTTCATCCTGCTCTTCACACTTGCTCCTGAGGTGCTTTCCTCCCGGGATTTTGAAGCACTATTTGCCTCTTGCAGCTCTTAGTAACAAGTGATGCAGCAAAAGAAAAGAAAAGAATAGCTGGGGGCTTCAGTGTTCCCCTCTTCTCCAGCTGTCTCCAGGAAAGGCATTTCAGGATGGAATTTGCTTTCAAAAGGTGACCCTGGCTGAGGAGACAGGCAGGTGAGTGCAGGCAGCTGGGACACCCGAAGGCCACACTCAGCTCTTACCTCATTTCTGTGACTCGAGAAGGGATGCTCTGTCTGCAATTCACAGCTAAGGCTACACACCAGGAATATCCCCAGAGGAAACCCTGGGGCAGACCTGCCCTGCAGAGTGGCACAGCAACACCTTGGGCTGGGCAGAGGGCACAGCAGCCTGGGGGGCCTGATCCTGACCCAGCAATCCCAACTGCTTCTGCAGGGCAAAAGGCAAATGTTCACACCTTCCTCATCATCGGGACGGCTTGGGCTGCCTGTGGGTACCCAGCATCCACCCACAGCCACATGAAAGTGACAGAGGTACCCTTGGTGTTAATCAACAGGCACTTGCTCCAGATGTTTTTCATCAAATCCTTTCCTTATATTTTACAGAAGATTCTGGAAGGAGATTCAGAAGCAAAACCCTTACCCACAACAGCTGCAGGGTGTTTGTTAGCAACAACATCTCTAACCCATACTACCACAGCCATAATGAGAGGAATATTGCAATATCTCACTAACAATAATCCATGTAGCTTAAATGAGATCTGTCCGTGAGCAGCACACCATCAACTATATCTATTAGCCCTACAGGTACCTGATAAGAAGCAAATTAAAATAGTGGAGATCAAAGAAATGGGAAATTATATTTAGCTGGCTCATATTAAATAAAGTTTTTTACTCAGGCTCACTGGAGACTGATGCCTAAATTGCTACAAATGGAACTGCCATAAAGACAAAAGAGATTATTAAATCTTTGTGCCAATCATTTGGATATAGGACCAGAGCTCTGCATTTTGAAAGCATCTTTCAAGCCAGAGAGAGAGTGAGTGAAAGATATGAACTAAATCTGACATTAAGACTTAAAATACCTTTTGGTATCCATTCAAATAACCTGGAAATCTGTTTCAGAGATGCTGTCTAAAATCACAACAACCTTAAAATATACCTTTGAGAGAAGGAGGCAAAATCTACACAGTGCAATCTAAAATTATGTACTGTGACATGACAAAGCAGCCATGCTTCTCTTAAAAAAAATAACAACAAAAAGTGCATTGAAAGTGTTGAATAAAATCACCAGAACCTAGATTTATCCAGAACTATCAGGGGTCACCCAGGTGTAACTCTCATTCAAAATGTGACCATGTGGAGGGGACAGTTGTCCCAGCCTGGAGGTGTGGGTGTGCAAGGTCAGTCCCAGTGTCACAACCATCACACATGGGAACAGATGCACAGAGCCACCCTTTCCATTTATTGGAGTAAAATATGACAGGTTAGACAGGTTTGTGTAATGCACAATTGATGACCACAGGCTGAATAAATGTAAGAGTCAAAAAGGCAAGTAGGAATTCAGTGAGAAGTAACAACTGGCATGAGCTCATGGTTTTATACCTCTGAGTCCAAATACTGGGAGGGGGTAATGGAGTGAGAGAGAAATCACTGATTTTTTAGAAGAAAACACCTTTTTTACTTGAAAACAAGGAAGAAAAAAATATTCTGAGTCTAGCTTGGTGAATCCCTCCAAGCTTCCTGTGTGCTATAGGAATAAAGTAGACATCATTGCCAGGACTTGACATATGTTAAATTTCCTCCTTTGACAGAGACCTGAAGAATACAGAACATCTGCACAGCTTTATAGTGATATTATCTTATACTCTTAATGGCTGCTAATTATCCTAATGATCCAGTCCTCTCTGTAGATTGGAGATGCACTGCGTGATTAGGGTATGGCTGAAGAAGCCATCCTAAATTGAAATTAAGAACCAAAAATAATGCAGCGTATCTCATTTCACCAGCACCACTGCCTGGCACAATTACAAAGGCAGGTTTTAAACCTGAGCACCTTTATGGGGGAAATCTGGGCCCTGGACATTCATTCTGGTAGCCAACAGGGAAAGATTCTGGAGGTGACTTCTCTTAAAAGAAAATAACTGTGTATAATCCTGTTTGAGCCTTTTCTGTTGTTCTGATGAAGCTGATACCTGACACTTCAGAAGCCCCTTGGTCTCTTCCCCCACCCTGCTGGAACCCTCTCAGACCTTCATGGCTCAGCATCTCCCCATGGTAGGAGCACACCCATATTTTTTGGAAACTGAAATCACAACACCACACACAGTGCCCGCCCGACATGCAGCTTCTGGGATGGTGAGCACAGCAATTATTTATCCTATGGGCCCTAAATGATGTGCAGAGCAGCACAGAGTGCGTCATGCAGTGCAGTACTAATCATAAATCAGACTAAAATAAATTAGTGCTATCTTTTCAACTGTATCAAATGCGTAGTTATTCCTTTCAGATCCATCGTAGGTCTTTTATCCAGGGTAGCATCAAGGTTAAAATGATTAAGTAAGTAATTTCATTAGCAATGATAAATGTTAACGATGATAGAGAGCGATTTTGGATGCATTTCATAGAATCACAGGATGGTTTGGGTTGGAAAGGACCTTAAAGATCATCTTGTTTCAAGTCCCCTGCCACGGGCACCTTTCTCTAGACCAGGTTGCTCCAAGTCCTGTCCAACCTGGCCTTGAAGCCGGGGATGGGGCATCCACAGCTTCTCTGGGCAACCTGTGCCAGTGCCTCATCACCTTCCCAGTGAAGAATTCCTCCCTCATGTCTAATCCAAACCTGCCCTTTGTCACTTTGCAGAGAAGCAGGAGATGCTGACGTGCTACCAAAAACTGCTGTTATGTGCAGGTATCAAATACACCCGCCACGACTGTAAGAAACATCTCTCCAAGCCACAGCTCAACTCTCAGATTTTACATTAGAGATGCAGCACATTAACACAGCACAAAATTGGATCACTCTCCTGGACATGCAAATGCAGTCACTTGAGTTAAACACTGCAGCATAAAGGTGTTTCCCCAGGGATAGGGAGCAGGTGCTGAAGTGTGCACGGACAGGGACACGCTGTGCTGTCCAACATCCATTGCATGCCCTCTGTGCCCTCAAGTCCCGAACTCCATCCTCCCTGGGATTTGTCTTTGCTCTTACAAGGGGGTTTTTTTACCAGCTGCCACAAGACTGGCATTTCCTTTCCTCTGCCAGCAGTGATCCTCCCCTCTTTCGTCCCCTGTCCTGGGTGCCTGTGGGGAGGAAAGGGGCAGGGCCAGGCATCAGAGCTTCCACTCAATGGCTGGCACAGAGTAGTGAGGTGAGGAAGAGAGAGAGAGCCTTCAAATCCTTTTCTTGCCGCCTGTCAGTGAAAACAGTTCTGACTTGTTTTGTGCCAATAGGGGTCCCTGTCAAATTTTGTACCACCACCTGCTTGCACTGGAAAGCAGACAGGGATTAGCTTAAACAGAGAAAGGAGGAAATAATGTGTGCAGACAAAAATAAGGAGATGCTAATATTCAGAAGGTTGTGGTCCTGAAGCCCAAGCATTCCTCTGGAAGAGGCAGTGCTGGCTGGGCACGGCCGCAGGAGGAACCAGGTCTTGCCCCAGCAAAGCCCTTTCGAAGCAAGTAGGTCAGGAGCTGCTAAAAAAGCTGCGTGGGGGCTTTATGGTTAGGTTAATTTGCTTATTATTTTTAGCCCTCCCAGAGTTAACATCAGCCAACACTTGTTCAGAGCAGGATCTGAACCAACAGCGAGTCCAAGTCCAGAAGCAAAGCAGCAGGGTCTGAGCTGTGGCCGGGCTGCTGAGGCCACAGCTGGTACTGCAGTGACAAATTCAGCCCCAGGGACAGGCACGAGGCTGGTACCCACAGGGCTTCCCCAAAAGCATGCAGGCGCACAGGGTGGCACGCATCGCTGCATTTAAAGCACTTACAGGTTGCTGTGCACCTGTTTGATACCGTGTGCTACAGAGCATAGCGACATTTAGCAGCTGCTGTAAACACTGTGGTAGAACTCTTTGAAACGAGTCGAATCGTTCTGAAAACTCACCATTTCCCATGGTTAACACTGCATTAGAAACACTAGGCTCGCATTATTCAAGATTCCCCACTGCATTTTGGTTCTTATACACGTTTATTATGAAGGAAGAAAAGTGTGCTGCTCTCTGCACCCATGTGTGACCAAAGTGCTTTAGCACTCTGACAGAACGTAAGAGTCTCCTAGCAATGCATGCTTAAAGGCTCAAAGCTGATTCAGGTTAAAAGCATTAGGGGAAGGAGAAAAAAATCAAACAAACCCCGCCTAATGTGTGTACATGAAAACGCTGACTTCCAGAGCATTCAGAACTCAAAACCATGGAACCAATTTTCCCCAAAAACTTGGAACTCCCAGTGAGGGCTATAAACAAGCTAATTTGACATTGCTAGTTCCAGCCAGCTTAGACTTATGAGTGTGCACATATTTTATTCTGAAGTTATGGGAAAAACATATTTTCCCCATGCTTGCATAAATCAAAAACAGCTGAACCAATTTAGCTTAAATTAGAAAGAGAGACTGAGAGAGAGAGACAGGAAGGAGGGGTGAAGAAGGAAGAAAGAAAAGGAGAGGAAAGAAGGGAAAGACTACATACAAAACCTTCAACCTGTGGGGGAGAGTGAAAAAAGAAATCCCTAATAATCAGGAAACATTCAAGGTGCACTCAATATTAGCGGTGAAATAATGCACTACTTTATATTATTGTAAGATTAAAACCTCAGAAAGTATTTGAAGGTCTTCACATTACTTGAGCTACTGCCCATTGGGCAATGCTAAATTTTCTCCTTTTCTTGCAATTAGTTATTTCCTTTCCATCTCCCCCACTTGCTCTGCTGTCCTATTTCCTCCTTCTTACTTCTCCTCCTTTCCTCCCTGCCATTCATACCACTACATATTCCTGGGACACAGATGTACAAGTTGTCTCTCCCTCAGCCACCTGAGGCAGAACCAGCCAGGATGGGTCACATCCCCACCACAGGAATGGTCCCTGTCAGAGTTTGCATGTGCTGTTTGGGGCTCTCTGACTCAGGATTTGCAGCTGCACTTCTTCCGCCACTTAAAGCCGATCTTCCTTTCTGTGCTTTCCAGGCAGCAGCTGTAAGCCTTGGGGCGTTGGAGAGGGTGTTGTGGTACAGGACAGGGAAGGAGAGAGGAGCAGGGGGAAGCATTCTGTGTAAGGCAGAAATGATGAGGATCCTGGGCAGGGCACACTGCTCAGGCAGCTGTGGGCACAGCGTGTAGGTGCTGAATCTCCCTGAATCTGCCCCAGGGCACCCCCACTCTGCCACTGAGAGTTACCCCTGTGTCCTCGCTGAGCCCTTCCTACTTCCCCGTTCCACCTCCCTTCCCTTGCAGCACCACAAAACCCAGCCTGCAGTCCCACAGAGCTGGCAATTGAATGGCACTGCATAGTACCTGGAGGCGGGGTTTCCTACCGTCATTTTAAACAAAAGATGCAGTTTTTAGCGCTGTAACTCAATGCTAGCTGGAAAGCAACAGCAGGGAGAGGCTGAACTTTCCAGGGGGATGTGTCTGCTGGCCAGTGCAGCACTCTAACCACCCACTGCTGCCTGCAGGGATCTTGGAGCGTCAGGGACAATGTCGTCTCACGAATTTTAATTTTCCTTCCCCTATTTTTGGTGTTCTGTTCCCACTCCCACCGCAAGTTCACCTCTCAGGAAAGCCCTGTGCCCCTCAGCTCACCCACCGCATCCTCCTTCCCCCGCCAGAGCCACTGCAATCTCCAAAGCAGCAAACACTGAGGATGCAGAGGAATGCAGAGCTCAGTAAGAACTCAAATAAAGTTTAAACATTATCAAACCACTGCCGTGTCCCAGCACTGCCACCACCAACAGGCGTTACAGCCAATTTCAAGTTTCTGAGATGCTCCCTGCGTTGCTGTGCCCTCTTCACTCCCGGTATAGCTTTCCCATGAAAGTCTGCAGTGCTGCTTCAAATTCTAACTCCTAACCTTCCCTGAACCCTGTCCAACCCCCGAGGGATGTGGGGATGCCACTTGCTGTGGTCTGTCTGCAGCACTGAGCACCCCGGTGCCCCGCAGCAGCTCTTGCTGTGCACAGCGCATGCACAGGAACAGCCTCTGGCATGTCAGCCCAACAGCTATGGACATTTATAGTTCATGTCTACAGCATCTGTTTAGCTAGTTTGCTTGTAAATTAATTTTGAATATCCACATGGCAATAATCCACCCAGATTTGAAGGAATTTAATACATGAAATGCAAATCAGAGTGTAAATGAAAAATTAAGTGACCGTGAGAATCGGTTTTTACCATGCAGAGCCAGCTTCAAAATAAAAATGAGAATCATAATCCTACTTTACATATAATTTTCTGCAGGCTTGTGTAATTTACAACTTACACAAAGCAACAGGAAGATTAAAGACATCTTTTGAATTAAAACTAAAGCACTGGGCAGACTCCCTGCAGTAACAGTTTATTACACCCTATGCAGCCCTGAGGAAGCTAACGTGTGTTTGTCCAGGGAGCCGAGGCTGGCATTCCCAATACATTTTCTCGCAGGAAGCACAAGCAGCAGGTATAAACCCTTCCCACTGCATCTCCCTTCAGCCCTGGATGCCTTCCAGGCTGCCTGGGGAGGAGCATCCAGTCCCCGTGAGCGCTGCCGGCAATTGCCCACCCCGGAGCCTCCCCCTTTGGAGGGGCTGTGCCTTCCCAGCTTCTCTGCTTCCTCACCCACTCCACCCTTGGCGAACTCCCACGCCGGCAAGGAGGGAGACCCGCGGCACGCTGCGGGATGGAAGTGCCCCCCATCCCGGCCGAATAGTGCTGGGAATGCCCTAAAGCAGCAGGTCTGCAGAGAGCTCTCCTCCCACTCCCAATTCCCACTGTGCACTTACACAGCTTTCAAGAGGAAAGCCATAGAAAGAGGGGTTTTTCAAAAAAACTACAAAACAATCTATTAATGTTTCTGAAAAAAGTATGACGGTATGAGATCACGTAGGAGAGAACAGACTTCCATTGGGGCTTGGGTAATTTCTCTTGGATAATGGGTTTTTCTTTTCATAAACAGCTGTTTAGAACAAAACCATAAAAATAAAGTGCCATCAAGATGGCAAACTCCTCTTAGTTATGAGTTAGGGGATGCCCCAATTCTTTCCCCACCAATGTCTTCAAAAATCTGGTAGATTAAAGAGAAGCCCAAATCTGGACATAAACCACACACGTTTTATTTTTAGCTGTATTGCGACTACTCATTGTAAAAGAAAAAAAAGCATTAAACAATTAGTTAAGAATATAAATCCATATAATGAGCGTATAGGGTCCAAGGTATACATCACAGATGTCCAGTGATCCAAGAAAAGTTGTCCAGGATGCAGTTTTAATTCCACTGAATAACTTGGTTCCCATTCCCTGTGGCCCTTTTATCTCAACCCCAAATTTAGGAGTTCTCATAAAAGTGCCTGGTTTTGCATATCTGTGTAAAACCTTTTTTCCAATCTAATTCCTACTCTTGGTGAATTGCTCCAAGTGTTTCTGCAAGTCCTTCTGTGATGACACAGCAAAAATTGCTCCTGCTGCACCCTCTGGGGCTGCTCCCTGTGCTCACACATAGTCCCCGCTGGGGAAAGGTCCTGAAAGGGGCCCTAAGGTTGCCAGGTTTCATGGTAACTGCAGAGCTTCTGCTGGAGCAAAGCACTGGAAATAAGAAGCCTTCCCACTGCTTTTGAGGGCACAGGAAGCACAGCACTGGTAGAGGAGCACTGAGGTGTTCTGTGCCTACACATTCATCTCCTGTGTTTTGCGCTGGCTTTTCACAGCAGCAGGTTTATCAGCCTGTGCCACATAAACTTGATTGCTGTTATTTCTCTGGGTTCAGAGTCCTTAAACTATACTTTAAACCCACTGTCAATGATTTCGCTGTATTGCTATTCCATAAGGCATTAATCACTGGGAATGACAGTCTGTTCAATGGAATTAAATGCCTGCAGACAGTTCTTTCTGTGCAGCTTGCACCTCTGCTTTTGCAGGTGGGAGGTGCTGCCTCTGCAGCCCAGCTCCCCAGTGCAGGACAGGACAGGGCAGGACAGGGTGGTCCCAGCTCCTACTGCTCAGCCCCAGCTCCAACCAGCAGATGTGGTATTTCCCTGCCTCCCCTACCAGCCCACGTGTTGTGGGAACACAGCACAGAAATACACACATATTAGGATGCTTTCTGTGGGCAAGTTGTTCTGGAGGAGGAAACCAAACCATTTACCAGCAGTGCAGTTCTAGTGCAAATCATAGTCCAGTAAAACAGTTTTACTGGACACAGCAATTTAAAAACCTTGTGTGGATACAAAGAGTGAAGGTACTGTTGCTAAGCCCTTTATTTCCTTGGGCTGGGAAAAATCCACATCATCTTTCTCATCAAAAACTGTGGATGAGGAGGAGGAAGGGAGGGAAAACTAATAAATACCTTGAGACAGGCCATTCAGAAGTTGGTCCTTCAGTCTTCATCATTTATTACACTTTTTTGCCAGTCTGAGTACTGGACACAATCTGTAGCTCAGGCAGAACACTTGAAAATACACCTATTCTGTACCTACTCCATTTTCCCCTGTCCCTTGCAAAAGTACTCCATTCCTAAGGAAGCATATCTTAAAAGACAGGCACAGTCCTTAATTCAAACACAGTGCAATTGTAACAGCTCTTTAGTATTCATAATTAATTTTTAGAAAAAAACCCCATTCTATTATAGATGTACACAGAAGAGTAAAACCTATAATATGAATGAGGACACAGCACATTAAAAATGTAAATTAAGAATTAAATAGCAAAACAATGGAGCACTGCCAATATTTTTATAACCATACAAATTGCTCATCAGTATCCGGTGTCATGTTGGCAGATTTGTTCAACAGGGAGTATAAAGCCAGAGACAAGATGATAGACTATCCTTTCCAAAGGATGTACTCTCAGTGCTGTCCTGCCTGTTGTGCGTTCTCGTGCTTTAAAATAGGGAGGCGAACACACTCGGAGCATGAGCGATGTGTCAGGAGAAGGAGGCTTTTTTCCCTAAGCCGTGAAAAATTGGGTTCTCCTACTTCATGCACGTTCATCTACGAGCTGCTGTCATCAAAAAAGCAACACTCCCCGTTATGAAGCCTCCCAAAAAGCACTGTTGTCAAAACATTACTGTGAAGTCCTTTTTATCTCAAATCATGTGGAGTGTAGTGAATGCAGTATTTTTGTGCCACCACCATCGTACAGAGCACCTAAATTTCTCCACCAGAAGATCAGAGCTCACCAGTAAGATGTGTACATGTTGTATTCCCGCTTCCAAGTCTCCTCAAGGAATAACTGGATGCACAGGATTTTGACACTTTGGGTGAAACACTTTGCACTGAGACTGTGAGGGGGATGTGAGCCCTGTGTGATCTCCTCAGGAGGAAGGCCAGCCCTCCTCCCCATCACACTGACACAGGCTGTGACTGCAGCCACAGGTGGGGTGAGGCTGGGAAACTTCCTTTTGGCTGTTCCAAGGAAACCAAGGAGAGAAAAGGCAGCACTTATGTCTAAAGATTCCTACTCATAAAGCAGGAATTGGCTTAGCACCCTGACATAATTTGTCCCCACATCACTGGTGTAACAGAAAACCCATTCCCTTGGAGAGCAGAAAGTTTGGGATTTTAGCTGTGTGACTGGAGCCCTCCCATGACACAACTCTGCACACAGATGCCGTTTTCCCCTGCCATAGTAACAAACAGCAGAAAACTATTTTATGACCCAGACACTTTCTCATCATCACTTTTTTCACAAGGATCAGGTGAATGTTACCACTCAGTCCTAACGGCCCAGTGCATCCCTGCCATATAGGATGATATCCTGATTACACTGTAAAAAGGGGCTTCATTTCAATAAATTAAATAAATTAAAATGCAAAATCGAGCATATATCCAGGTGCTCAGTATAGACTGGGTGTTTTATTACTGATTTTCTCCAATTTACTGAGCAAGTGATGAGTTCCCAATCACAGCAATGGCTACGTGAGGAAAAAAAGTGGGATGGATCCTACTACTCCTGGAGTCCCTCCATCCATCTCCCTTCAAAGTGTAATGCTATTACTCAGTGACAGCGTGCAGGGGCCTCACCCTGTCCTGAGGGATGTCACTTTCAGACAGCAGCTTGTCCCTCCCTGGGACCCCTGCTGGTCCCCCATCTCTCACCACCCCTGGGACTCCCTGTCAGAAGGGGTTTGCATCCAGCCAGCACATTGTGACTGATCAGTAAAGAGGGAAAAAATGGACGTTCATAAAGTGCGACTGCTAAACAATTCTCTGAGATATACACTGATGACATTTTCAACCCCAGTGCAAACACTACAATACTCACACGATACTCACTATATCAAAGCGCACTGGAAAATGGATGTATTGCTTTTCTCTAGGAACTCGAATTTCTATATTATTAAAACAGTTTGGGAGGTGGGAGGAGGAACCTGATAGATTTAAGGTTTACACTTTTCTCCTAGTACGTTGCCAGGAAGATAAAATATTTAGTGGCTTCATATTCCCTAACCATATTTTTGACAATATGCTTCATGCTCTATTTGCCACAAAAGTTGCGACACTGCAGTTAGTCTTCAAAGAATAAAGTATGCATTTGTCATGGCAAAAGATAAAAAAATCTCATTTTTTATTACCCTGCCATTGGTTAAGTCAAGCTCTGATAATTAGGATATTGGATATTTATGAGGAGCTATTCTGCCTTTATTACTGCTTTAGGTGCCTGTTGACAGATGCAGCAAGACAATTTACATTGATGTGTGAATTTGCCAGTATTTCAGTAATAATATCCAAGTCTAAGTCTATTAGAAAAAAGGTCCATATCTCACTCTTGGAATATATATTTCCAATTAATTCTGGTTTTGTAGCATTTCCTCTGGCATGCTGTCACTGAGGGTTCCTATCATTTGTTTGTGCTCTGATCGAATAGTAGCTCAAAATAAAGTCCAGGGGGTAACTGGATAAAAGCAGGTTATTAGATTAGAAAGACAGAATGAACCACTACAATCTCCTGGTCTGACCCGCTCAATAAACACAGGCTGGAGGACTCTCCCTCTGAATTGATCCCTGCTGCCATTGCAGCATGGAGCAAGGAAGGGAGGGAAACTCCTTCCCTGCACCAAGCCAGGGCGCAGAGACTTGGTGACAGAGAGCAAGTCAGCAGGGCCCAGGCAGGTGAGGGGGAAAGAGCTCAGTGCCAGTCTCTTTTCCCTATGCACCACCTCCGTGAGTTTTTTCACTTCTGAAGGCTTACAATTATTCACTTCTCTTTAGAGGATGCAGACTGCTGTACCTCTCACACCACACTCTCTCAGGCCACCCCTCACCTCCTTGCAATTACAAACAATTATTTTTTTCTTTATCCCAAAGATTCAGTCTCACTATTGATGCTGTGTGATAAAAGCGCACTGATCCGTTCCCAGTTAATCTATGTCTATTCTACAAGCAAATGGTTCAATACTTCCTCTAATGATCTGAGCATTTCGGGTTTTCTTATGCCTGAGAAAGCTCCAGCAGAAGTTTATGGTAGCAGAACCATAAAACCAAGCATGGAGCAATATATAATTGCAGCAGACTATATGCTTGAGACCCCTGATTTAAGCAGAACTGAGTAAAACCTTAATTCCTTCAATTACAGGCCCTTGAAATGTCCTGCCTGTCCCAAGCATTTCCAGGGAGGAATGAAACAGATGGAAAGCTTTATCATTACAGCCTAGGCATTTACTCACAACAACATCATACACCTTTCCTGCTCATTGCCAGCAACAGTTCAGTGCTTTCTGGAAGTGTTGCACCCCCAGAGAGAAAAAGGGAAATTTGGCCCTCACAGCTGAACTGACTCAAGGCCCCTGTATCACTCAAAAGGAGCCTGGGGGAAAAAGGAGTAAAAAGCAGCTTACTCTTGTGCTGAGCCCTTCATGAACCTCTGGAGGGTTTCTTAGTGCTAAGGAGGAAAGGGTGCCACTGAAGGAAGGTGAAGAGCAGCAGTGCTGACTGCTAAAGTGGGAAGTTCAGGGTAATTTATTCTAGCAACAGCCTCTCTCTCCTCTTCTCCCCTTCACCATCTCACCATTAATCCGCCAGGTCCTCCTTACTCAAGGTGACAGGGGGAAAAGAAAGTTTTAAATCACACGTCCTTCCCACAGCAAGGCAAATGAAGGCTGACCACTCTAAATAACTGTGTTTTATTAATAGGACATTTACAGCATTTAATGATGCTTTGGCATTTTGCTGTAATGGTCAACACATTTTTTCTCTGGAAGACTTTTAAATTAAGCCACATTTTTTGTTTTGCTCTGGCTTCCACCTGAAACACTCCTCTGGGTCAGAGATATTTACAACATGGATGGTTAGAAAACAGCTTAAAAGGAATAGGCAGGTGAAGAATAACACTGCTTCTAACCCGACCTTTAATAGGTTTTCAGAGGGTTTTAATACATTTTTCCAAGTGTGATAGTGAGTACACTCCTTTGGCCTCGTTGACACCATGCTCTGTCAGTCGAGGCAGGTGTGAAGGGGAACAGAGACATAGAAAAAGCAAAGAGCACTCTTTAACCTGACCATACAAGTTATATTTGAATAAGCTTTCCTCAGCTCTCAAGCTCAATCAAGTCCACAAAGATCCTCCAAGCAAGAGAAAGAACAAAGAATGTAGGGAAGGAAGACTCACCAGGAGAAAGCCCCAGTTTCAATCATTTGATTTATTCATAACAGCCAGCCCTACCATGGCCACACAAAGGACAGTGCAAGGGCTCTGTTATTGCTGCCTCTCTGTAATATATTTATTTTGCACTAATTTTCCTGATCACAGAGGTTATCATAGTAACAAAACAGATTTTGCTCTTGTGCTGTCTCTTCTCCTTCCATTGACAGGAATAAGATGGGCAAGGCAGAAGTTGTGGCCAGCGTCAGACAGGTAAAGCTCTTAACCAAGAAAACATCACAAAATTAGTGACAAAAGCACATTTCATGTGGGAGCTGTTAGAACTCAATAATAGTGCAGCAAATGCATTTCAGAGATCAATAAGGAACAAATAAAGGCAACACAAAGCAAAGCATCACCACTAGGACTCTGCCTGCTTCTTCAAGGCTGAAGCACCCATTAACTACAGGGCGTCAGGAAAATGCCCAATAACTTTCCAGTGAGTTATTGCTTTCTGAGTCCATGACATTACACATTAGGTGCCCAAATTGAAGGAAGACTGGAATGAGGTTAAAGCTATTAAGCTTCAAAGACACAGGAAAGTCTATTCACAAATCTGGAGGAAGAGCAGGAGAAATTGAAAGGAATAGGCTAGAAGTTATTTTCTGTGAGTTCCTCGCTTGCAGAAGTACCTGTGGAAGATGAGGCTGTACAGGCTCCTTCTACTTGGGAGACAGCATTTTCCTCCTAGTAGGAGAAAAGCCAATACGAGCCGTGTTTTTAAATAAGGTAATTGATAAAAGTCAGTTTTTCTTTTACAGCTGATTAGAACAAAAGGCCACACCTGAAAGAGGTTTGGCAGCGCTTGGATCTCACAAGCGCATCGATTGGCTGCATGTTAAAGTTAACAAAAGAAAGACAAGTTCAGAGCTCGGCAGACATGAACAGCAAGGAGCAGGGCTGCCAGAACACCAGCTGTGGGTGAGTAGTCCATGGGGACCACACCGCTGTGCACCTGGGAGCCGCAGGAGCACTCCGCTCTGCTGAGCTGCAGCACGGGCTGCCTACAGCGCTTGTTTTGTTGCTTTCAAGCAGGCAAAGATATACACGGCACTAGCAGCTAGAGATTAGCATAATTTCTCAGTATTCAAGATTGCTCTCTTATGGCTCCCAGCTTCCAGAGGGAAACCCAGCCTATAGCCACGAGTTATCCCAGGAGCTGTGGACTGTGATCACATTCCCAGTATTCTGGCATGAAGCACTAATGTCTTCTTATTCAGTGACTACACCATCTTTCGTTGTAAAATCCTAACTTGCACTTATTCAGCACGTTCTTTTGGTCCCAAGTTTGTGCCCAGCCTGAGCCCACCCAATGGGAGCTCTAAGGACGCTGTAAGCCCCGAATTGCTCCTGCTTGGAGAAGGAACGAGCCTGTGGGTGCTTCCCGCCGGCCCCCAGCCCCCGCAGAGAGCTGCAGTCGTGACAGTGATGCACCGAGGGCTTCCTTCAACAGCGCCAGCACTGTCTCCAAGGCAAGCTAAGCATCCACCCGTTCCTCCAACAGGAAATTTGAAATCCAGCCTGCGAGGCACGGGGCAGAAAGTGCTTAATTCTGCGAGGAGACTCAATCATTGCAGCTCAGGCCTGAGAGGTGCCAGCACTGAGGCCGATGCTGGAGCAGCCACGAGCTTCTGCAGCACAGCACCCAGGCTGGCTGCTGCTGAAGGCATGCGAGGGAGGAGCAGCCACTCTGAGTCCCGGCTCAGGCTTTGCCTGCGATAATGTCAGCGTTTGCGTTTAACCCCTTTCTGACCTCTGTGTTAAATGAAGGTGCCTGGAAGCAAAGCAGAAATAGTAATGAAACAGTTCATTGCTCAGCTCACAGTAACCAAGGACATCAGAAACTTTCACTACGGAAACCAGCAGCTACACTCAGATCAGTCTATTTGATGTTTGAATTAGAGGTTAAGGGCGGAGGAAAAGGAGAATCTCGTTGTTTGTGGTAAAACTTATCCCTCTCTCTGGATACTGCTAAGCCATCCCTGACAGGGATGGACTTTTATCCCTGGCTCAGACTTCTGAAGAACAAATCTTTTTGCATTTTGAATGCGCCAGATGGTATGCCTTTACAAAACTGGCCTCCAGGGAAGATACCTCTAAAATCCCTTCCTGCAAGGACTTCACTCTCTCCCGCCTCCCCCCGCAGATTACTCAGTCCAGGCTCTGCGTAACGCAGGACAGAAGCATCTGCCTTTCCTTTGGCAATTGCATTGTGTTATGCTATTAAGAAATATGCCCAATCTGCCTTCTTTTCAGCTCAGTATATTGTACTTCTCCGAGATTGATGTATACCTCAGACCAAATAGTTCTGCATGGCCTAGACTGGGGTAATTGGATTACATTTATGTGAAACCCAGACGTTCTCAGGGGTGATTTGCTTTTTCAGACTGCCATTAGAGTCCCAAGGAAACCAAGTACAAAAGCCTAAACTAATCTCACATTAAACGGGATTTTTTTTTTATCGAGTTGAGCAGGGCAGTTGACTTTAAATAGGAATTCCACATCTAAGAGACTAAAAAAATCCCCAAACTCCTAACCCCAAGGGGAGGACTTCAAAACATGAGAAATGAGGAAATCTGCATTAATGCCCACACAAGTGCTCGGGCTCACCCTGCTGTGCCCATGGGTGCTGGCAGCTGGTAATTCACGCAGTGGCAAAAGCCAGGGTGATTGACTCTGCTGTAGCAAATAAAACACGCTTACAGAGGGTCAGAAATGATTATCACTGTGGTGTGGAAGTGTCCAAGGCACAGGGAGGGTGCACAGCTTGAAGGAGGTCATTCAGCAGGGCCACAGAGGAGCTGGGATCAGAGCCTGAGTCTCAGACCCCGTAGCCAAGGGCAAATGCATTTATGGCTGGCAAGATGCGCTGGGAAGATAAGCTGGCAAGTTACTGGCAAGCTTGCTGGTCTAACTTTGCTGTGACAGTGGAAGAGGAAAAAGTCCTCAACCTTGAACATAAAAAAGGAAGATACTTGTGACACATTTTGAGTGAAATGTTTTGAATGGCTGCTGCGGCCAAGGATTCATTTGGATGTGCCTGCAAGGAAACACAGGGCACGATCAAACCTGCTGGGTGAGGAAGTGCAGCAATCACTCCCCATTCCCAGCAGAGATGTATCCTCACAGCACCTGCATCTGCACCCTGTGGCTGGCTCAGCACCAAGGTGATTTCTTTGAACTCTAGGATTTCCAAACTGTAAGTAACCATTTTGTCCTGTGACAGAACTTTGTTAGCGTTTCCAAAGGGAGAAGATATTCTCACTTGAAAACACAGCTCAGAAAACACTTTCAAGGCTACTCTGAAGCAGAGGGGAGAGCATTCTTTCACAGACATGAGGGATATTAACTATTTTCCATTATCCTACTAATTGTCTCATAACATCCCAGCAGCGTTTATTTTTCTTAGTGCAATGCTACTGAATTACATCTGAATGGGGAGTAATTAAACTAGTTAGCTCTTTTTATTTTGTCTCCCTTGCAGACACAGACCTAATTTGGGTTCATCTTGAATGCTGTTGCTATAGTATGCACTGCACTTGGAGCTGAACAACAGAGGACATAGAGTAGTAGTTTAACCTGCAGGGCAATTTGGGAAAAGAAACATGGCAAAATCCCAGATAAATGGAATCAGAAAGGCTCCTCTGAATAGATTAGTACCTTTTTCTTCAGAGCATGAGACCTTCAGCAGGGAAACTATGGATTGTGTCTCAGAAATGAGCCGATTTGCATTTTTTTTGCCTGTGCTCATAGCCTAGACCAGAAGCAATGATGGAGCCTGCAAAGAGAATGATCAGGAGGGGTGAATGAACCCAGAAATGGATGCAGAGATCTCACAGAAGTGCTGCAAGCAGCAGGCTGAGAGCTGTGGGCAGCTCCAGCTCAGCACTGCCCAGGTACCACCTGCTGTCAGCACAGCCAGCATCCAGCGACCATAACCGAGCCTGGGGCTCAAGGGGACAAAGAGGTGTGCATTTGAAACCAGGTCCTACAGGTCACTGCACTGAAAGGTCACTCTGCTCACCTCCCGACCCCAGGAGAGGCCCATGTGATGGGAACAGCACTTTTCCTTCATCTCACCTCTCACACAGAGGCACTTTCTGGGTGGCTCCCCAACCACCCACGGGACAAATCAACACCCCATGCCTGTGTGTGCTGGCTGAGCTGTCCCACTTGCATGCACTGAGTTTTCCTGGTGTGGCTTGGGGCACCCCCAGCACTCCCAGCACTCTCACAGACTTTTCCTTGTGCGGGGATGACATCTTTCAGCTTGGATCTCTTTTCCCTCTTGGCACCACCAAGTTTGTCACTCAGTCAATGGTTGATGTCATTTTTATGTTTGGAAAGGAAATTAGTCAGAGCTCAAGGATAAAACAGCGGTGATTTCTGGTACCCCACAGGTGCTGACCTCTGGGCTTGTGTATGTGAGCAGTGACATTGTGTATTGGTGGGAGATAAGAGGTGTCACCACGGATGTGACACAGCCCTGAGAGCCCCAAAATCAGGCTGTGCCCTCAGTTCTTCCTTCTCTCTGCCCTAGATGGGTTTGCTATTTATGGGGTGGGAGGAACAGGGGACACCTCAACTGTTGATTCTGCAGATGAGAAAACACCTTTCGGCTTTATCTTCTTGACATACTTGAGGCTTCATTTTCCCAAGTGAAGAACTATTTTAATCTTTGTCACCAGAAACATTGAACAACAAAATCGTTGCTATAAATACCTCCTGTTCGATGAGGAAAAAACCCCTGAACCTCTGTTCTTAAATTAATATGAGTGACCTCCCTCCCCACCCCCCAACCCATTCCTTCCTGCTCCTTCCCTGTAACTGCCTGGTCACCCCACACTCAGCCCTACTTCAGCTAACAACAGGGAATGTTCTCACAGGATGAGAAGTAAAACACTGAAGAGATGGAAGAAGTCACTCCCTTCATCAGGAGATTTTCTACCAAAAACACAGAGTTTTTTTTCTTTTTTAGGTTTTAAAGACAGCCCTTGAGCTCAAACCTAGAGCTCAAATGGGAATCAAGGAGGGTTGGTTTTAAATCAACCTGTTAAAATCCATTCCAGAATAAGCTGCTAACATGGGTTGTACAATTCATGTATAAATGAGAAGGAGGAAAATCTAGCACTGGAAGACATGGAAAGAAGGTTGCTGGACCATGCATCCCTTATAAAGAAACAGGATGTAGAAAGTAACTAGCCTAGCAAATTACTTTTGGTTTAAATGTGGTGTTTCTAAATTTGCTCCAAACTGAAAAACCCCTGCTAATTCAAAACATTCTTCTTAAAACCGAAAAACCAACCAAACTCAGTCTTACATGGTAAGGATATACAGCTTGGTATCATTAAGAATATTTTCTACAAGAAATACAGCAATATGACAGTGAACGTATCAGTGACAAATTTACCTATAGATCTGCATTATGACAAGCATAAAAATCTATCTACACTACAATACTGCTCTTCATAATAGGTTTTGATAGCTGAATATTTGGAAGCTGTCATGAATACAAATGGAGGGAAACCTGCTTTCCAGCTATTCTGCAACACAAATCTTTTTGCGTGTCACTGAAATAATTTCTGCTGCTTTTTAAGAGAAAAGAAAAAGATACTGGGAACGTGCTTCTTCTTCCAGCTGCACCATTTGAAGTTCTTGTCCAATTTTTCCATAGAAAAAGCACTGAGAACCTGAGGGCACAATCCCTGAGTGTAAGGGCTACAAATTTAGCAACGTTATTGCTAGTAAACATGTTTATTTCACAGGGTATAAAGAACAAAACTTGTTAAATATAATCATAGTGATGGTGCCGTTGGGACAGAACCACTTAAGGTAGGGGCTGGGAGAATGAAATTAAATCCTATTTACTTTTGATTTGGGGGAAGAAGGAGGAAAAGAGTTTGCTACTACTGAGCAGTGAGAAAATGGCTGTTTGCTTCATAACTGTGGAGGGCTAAAAGTAGCTATTGTTTTAGAACCCTAATTGGAAGCAGGTTAAATAATAAATAACCCTGGCCATATTGTAAGCAAAATATATGCATACACCTTGGTGTGCGCTTCCGAGGCATGGCAAAAGTGTTTTAAAAAGAAAAATCTTCACTGGTTCTCCAAAAGAAACAGAGGCAGCTGGACAGCAGGATAAAAAGCTGAAGTTGTAAAAGCCTTAGCTGAACTCAGAATCCTGACTTATGAAAGGAATAAAATCTTTACTATGCTGTGGATGGGCAATTTCCCATAGAGAAAATCCTCTCCTGTCCAGTGCTTTCTGTTATTAATACTTACTGTATTTCATATTATCTTCATCTGTAACAGTTTAGAAGTGATACGGCTTTATGGAGCTGGCACCCCTTTCTCTAACCAGAGAGTTAAAAATTCCCCTTAGGCTGGGCTCCAAAACAAGAGAGCTGACAACATTAGCCCTTCTTCAATCACACTGTGCACACACCTCTGCTCAACAGACTTGGGGCTGCTTTCAGGCAACTGTCCCGCCTGCTGGAGGAAGAGCACGAGAGCCATAAAAAACCCTGTTATGGCTGGGATGTAAGAGGGAGCCATAGATTTTATGCACATAATACATTCCTGGCTTGCAGCCTTTTATAAGCTGCAAAGAGGATGTTGTCTTTGAAGCATAAAGTAGTGGACACTTGGCAATCACTTTTGGTCTTACGAGCATCCAAGGGGAAAACAACTTCTGTCTAATTGAGGTGGTTGTCAGTTGGCTGATGAGAAGCTCAAAATGACCCAAAAATGTGGACTTCCAGCCCAGAAAGCCCAAACCACATCCCAGGCTACATCAGAAGAAATGTGAGCAGCAGGGCGAGGGAGGTGATCCTGCCCCTCTACCCACCTCCCATGAGACCCCAGCTGGAGCTCTGGGACCCTAGCATCAGAAGGCTGTGGGATTCTTGGAGTGATTCCAGAGAAACACACAGAAAATCAAAGAATTTTGGTTTTCTTTGTAACCTGGTCTAGTGCTGTGCCCATAGCAGGCACCTGAAAAGAGATTGTCTTTTACGTCCATTACAACCCAAAATATTCCATGATTCCGTGAAATCACAGCCTATATAATCACATTTTCCATGAACAAACTATGAAATTAAAGGCAGGGAAGGCTTCAAAGAAATTTCCTGTGTTATCTGCAGGTACATACCCACGCACTGCTGTTCAGCCAGCTGGGGAGAAAGAGATTGCAGGTAGGGCAAAAAGGAAGATCAGTCTCCAAAAATTGTTTAATTACTCATTTTTGGACTCAAATCAAGTGCCATGAGTAAACTGTATGCCTTTATCCCATTTAGAGGTCCCACATGTTTGTTCATTGCTGACTGACCTAGAACCGGCATATTGGTGGGAGACACAGAGAGAGAAGGGGAAAGAAGAGAGAGAAGGGGAAAGGAGAGAGAGAGGTTTCAGCTTCATTTCTTCAAATCTTGATATCATGGTCTCAGAAAACCTGCACTGTTAGCATCAGATGATGGTCTTTGCAAGAGCCCAAAGTATCTGGTTGTGCAGCAAACATTAAAGAGACACTGCACTCACAGAAGTGGCTGCTCCTGTGGAGTGATGTGTGCCTCAACTGAAATGCACATTCGTTGCATTGAAATGAGCATTTCATTGCTCTCTTATCACCTTCCAAACAATTCCTTTGCACATGAAGCTGCACATCAAAAACTATCCAACTCAGGATATTCTGTGATTCCATGAGGTCTACACTCCGCGTGCCACGGGATGTTTGCTCTCCTAAATGCATGAAGTTTAGCGCTCCAGTGTGTCTGAATGTGCAGCTCTATGAACAAGCAATGCTGCAGGCTGTCCCTGTGTTACTCCGAGACACAATCAGACAAAACAGACTCACCCAGCAGAGCTGCAGTCAGTCCATTTGGAAATACGACTGCTCATCAGTGACAGACCAGGGACTCTCTAAAGCAAATTGTTGGACTATTGCTCAGGCTCAAGATGGGAAAAAAAAAGCCTCCCAACAGCTCCATGCTCAAATGAAAGAGAGGAAGTGCTTAAAGTGGAAAAGTCCCATATCTAGAAGAGATAAAAATGAAGACTCTTCAAATGCAGATCAGGGAGACATGAAGTTTTGTAACACTGCCAAGGGAAAAATACAAACAGGCTGCACTTCAGAGCCTCAGCACAAGTTATATTAAGGAGTTTTCTTCAGAGAAGGAAAGCCTTTGTCTAGTCTAATCTGAAAATACACAGAAGTTATTTTTCCTCTGAGCAGCTACAAGCTGGTGCAAATAATCCTCTTCATCTTCCAACACCAGCATCAGAGGTGGCTGACAATGATTGTCTACTGGCAGCAATTCTTGCTGCTCAAATCCATCTGCCTTTGACAGCTTACTGCAGCTCATTTTCATCTAGTAACCCATGATGAATATCTTAAAATATGCAACACATGTTGGAGCCCCTGGCAATCATGAGCTCTTCAAAGACAAATAACTGCTTTTACAATGAAGATTCTTGCATGTGCATTTTCAGGAAATGCAAAACTGAGTATCCTAAAACTTGCTACACAGTTGTCATGGAGCCTGTGGTTCTCAGAAGCAGCTGGGCCACTTTTCTTCTGTAAATAAACATTTCTTATCTAGTTTCAAAATATTTGGTACATGCACTTAATATGTAACTGCTCTGTTAATAAAAGTTAGAGGAGATCAACTCTATATGTCAAATTTCCCTCTCACAATTCTTTCTGGTTCTACTATGTAGATTTTGTACATTTTGACAGAGAAATTATTTGTTCTTGTCTGTACAGTGCATAGACAGCAGGCCCCTGGTCTCAGGTTGGGCTCCAAAACACTACCATGTGACAAATAAACTACTATTTTCATCACTGAAATACCCACATTTATATAACTCAGTACTGCTCCTGCTAAGTCAGGAGAGGCTACCCAGTGTCATTGTTTTCAGAAGCTGGGGGTTCTAAATGAGCAGCATACAGGTGCTTTGAATTTTTTTTAACTTGTTATTGTAGCATAATAGGTTGCTTGCAGATTTAAATTTTATTCATGAATTGTCTGCGCATCTGCAAAATGTAGAAGATTTATTTTAGCTTGTCTTTTTACAACTGGTCTGAGGATGAAATGCAACTTTGCCATAAAGTTCACCAGCTGCAGAATTTTTTTCCTGTCCCATAATACTCCTTAGATGAGGTTCAAGTGCTTTAGCAGGGAAGCTTCCAGAGCAGATTCTTTCTTATTTCCCCCCAGGTTTTAAGGGGTGTATGTTCCTCCCTGGGTACCCCCACAGAACTTGCAAACACTAATGCGAGCTGTGCGTGTGCTCCTGTGGGAAGGCAGACCTAATACTGAAACTCTGCTCTGCTGGGTGCTCACGTCAACAGTTTCATTTGCTTTGGCTAGAGGTGTCTATGATTCAGTCATTAATCCCAAAATAGAATTTTCCTACTGAAGTGATAGTTAATCTAAAACGGTGCTACTACATTTAAAATAAGAATGTTGTTTTTAAGAATCTCATTGTTTCTTTTCCTCCACACACAATTTTACACGGCTTTAGGGACAACTACCAAGCATGAGGAATTAAAGTACTCCCAAAGAAGACTCCAATTATATCTTAAATTATGTAAACCTAATGAATAACTTTTAACCAGGTTAAAGGTATTTCTGTCAAACAGCCACATTATTAAAATTTAAAGAAGGAACAACAAGGAATAAGCCCGAAAAAACTCCCCACCTGCACAGCTCCTGGACACCTCGGACTGCAGCCAGAGCCAGTTCACTTTTCTGCCTGTCTTTCCACACCCTGAGGACGGGTGGTTGGACAGAAAAGAAGATGCAATTTTTGCAAGGATGGACCTAGAGAGAGCAACTTAACCTGCTCGGCATTACTAACAACACAGCCTCTACAGGCAAAGGGAGAATAAATTCTCATTAGCCCAACATAACAGGTAAGGCCACCACATACAAGTCACTTTATGATGATCTGCTGGAAAATAACTCTCAGCCAAAGCACCCTGACCCACCTGGTGTCACAATAAAGCATAGTGGCTTCACCCGTGTTAAATTTTATATGAAAAACCATTTTGTTTTGCTCAAGCTATCAATTTCTAATTTAATTATGCTGAATATTGAATCCTACTTGTGTAAACACAAATTGTCAATACATTATTTCGTGCCTAAGGATTTTAGGTCCTTTCCTGTGAGATGATGCATCACAGTTTATTGAACATCTATAGCATTGACCAATTTTTCTTCTTTGTCCATATACCAGAATTACTTCTTGTAAAATACTTATTTTAAAACTCAGATGATGACAAATATGTCCCCAATGTTATTTCAAGGATACACTTAAAAAGTCCCTAAACTTTTAGTAATAAATAAGTTGCATGTTCATAGGATAAAAAGCAGAATAATTACTCAACTGCTTTAAATAAATTGTGGTACCCTAATGCTAATCAGCTTTAGTAACCTCAAAAAAAAAGGAAGTGAATGTACATTCATTTATATTCATTAACCAGGCAGGTTTTCTATTTTAGGAAAGCAGAAGGGTTATCATGAGACTTTTGTTTCTATTCCTCCCATAGAACATCAGTCCTTGGATCAAAAGCATGACGTTTCACTTTAAACAGATTTTTCATGCCTCAGAATTTTCTCCTCAAAACCGCATTGAGCAAAAATGATCAGAACCATCGATACATTAAAATAGTAGGAAAATTAAATAAAGAAGGTTTGAACCCTAGGGACACTTTACTTTCTCTGTGCTGCTTCAAGGGATAAAGAATTTGAAAATCGTGAGGTAAAGATGGCAATTATTCCTGACCTGAAATGACTTGAAAGCAGAGTTCAGTAGAGTTCAGTCAGCAAGATTTTTGCCACAAAAAGTCTGAAATGCTTTTTAGCCCTACTGAAGTCAGTGTGATGATCTCCAGTGAAAACTGACGAGTGTGGTGTTTGCCCCACTCTCCAGGCTCTTGGGGCTTTTGCTGGACAGGTCTTTTCCCAAAACGTGCCTGATTCTGCTTAAAGACTAAACCAAACAAGCCAAAAACCCACCCTGCTGCTCAGTGAGAGCAACGGGCCCTGAGACATGGCACGTGGATTGGTGAGAAGGGCTACTCCTAATTAGTCAATACTGCCATGTAGATATGGTTATATACACGTCTGTGGGTGTAGACCTAGACCATTTCAGCATTCCCTGGTGTCAAAAAGCCACATTTTGTGGTCACAGGAACCCTGAGGGAAGCAGAGATGGCTTTTCTCTCAGCTGGCTGCTTCCTTTGAGCTGACTCCAGGTACTGGGCGTTGCGTGCCAAGGTCAAATACACAATGTGTACACACTCAAGGGAGGGTTTACTAATCAGTGCCAACCAGAGAGTAAAATATTCCTTCAATACAACAGGAAAACCCAGGTCATCTTGGCTTCTCTTGAGCCATTCAGTGCAGCTGTCCTACTGCTTTCTCCTGCAGGGCAGGCTAGTGGGCAGGAGAGGCAAGGAGTACACCATAAATTTACTTTCAGAGTGAGAAATAATCCCTTCCCAATGACTGCTTTGTGTTCTAAGGCAAAGAGAATGAGAAAACTAAGCATCCCAGACATCCAAGAAAAATACATATTTTCCTCATCTTTGTGGTTCTTAATTTGGGGGGTGGAGGGAGTTTTGCTTTGGTCGGATGGTTTGGTTTCATTTGGTATGGTTTTGGGGGTTTTTTTTGTTATTTTTAAGGCAGTTCTTCATTAGAATGTAGCAGAGCATCCTGCTTTTGATGAAGCACAGTGGCCAAGGGGTCAGGCTATCAGTTTCAACTAATATAAGACAATTCAAGTGAAAAGTGATATATCTGAAAGACAGATAATAAAATGCAGAGCTTTATTACCAAGAAGGTGAACCAGAAAATAGCATACAAAGATATGCAGGCAATTCAGCAGCAAGGAGAGAGGGAGATTCACCAAAGCACTGCCGTGGACAGGAGTCTTACCCAGGGCTCAGACTATGTAATGTAAAGGACTCTTCCCTAAGACTACTTGGACCAACATCAAATACCTTTAATTTTTCACTGATGCCTATTAAATTGAATCAATGCAGTGGAGCTGTCTCAAGCCCCAAGAGGCCCCTGGCACAAGTGCCAGCTCCAAGAGCAGAGCATTCCTGTCTGATTTCCATTCCCAACCAGAAACATCAGTGTCCCATGGAAGGCTTGCCGGAGCCCACTGCAGCTCCTCGGCACTGTCCATGCAGTGTGGGCAAGCTGCCTTCCTCCTGACATCTTAACAAATTCGGGAGCAATTCTTCACCTTGATTGTTAAAGACTAAAACCAAAACAACCGTAATCAATTACAGCATTCAAGGCCCAGGAGGAAATTTAAAAACGAGCTCTCAAGGTCAGGGATTCAGTGGAAATAGATCCTTGCTGACAAGAGGCAGAGCTTCCCTGGGCTGATGGCTACGTCTGCAGGACAACGGCACCACGTGCATTTTCAGCCTGTTGGAGCAGCAAACAGGAACGCGTGCAGCTGACTGGCAGCACACAGAAGGGTTAACCTTACCTTCCATGACCGAACTTAACCCAAATAAGGTCTGTGATATCGAGTCTGAAGGGAAAAGAAATCAATTCTGGTTCCTGTGGGTAGGATTTCACCACTTGATTAGAGAAAGAAATGAATCTTTAAAGCATACTTACAGGAAAGGTATTCTCCATTTGCATGAAAGATGGGGATGGCTGCATCCCAAGTTAATGAATCAAGTCTTCTGTGCCTGTTTGAGGATTTCATCTATTTGAATTATGCAAATATCAAATATAGCTTCGTTGTATAAAACTTCAAAATGAGAATGCTATCCATATATATCCAGGGGGACCAAAATAATATCCCCACTTCCCAAACTTAACATTGTTTCATTGAAGGCCAGCAAGAGGTTCTGAGTTGGTCCTACAGCATTGTGTTCCAGCTGTGACAGTCAATTTAGAGGACATTCCTGCCTGTCAGCAAATAAACATTAAGTCATTTTAAATTTCACCTCCATTTGATAAGGTTAAAGCAATTCTCTCTTGGAGATAGGGGCTCAGAGGCAGGGTTTTGAACAGTACTCATCAGGCACAGGGAGGCTGACAGCCACGTGGGCTTGGAGGAGGGCACCAGGGCGGGCTGGCAGAGCGGATCCGCCAGCAAGAGGAGGAGCAGCACAGGGATCTCTTACCCTTGAGTCAGAGACCAAAACACGTAGGAAATGGAGCCCCCCACCTACAGGCAGGGATCTGGATGTGCACCAAGGGGGGACCTGTGTGGTCCCAGGCCAGCTTTCTCAAAGTTTCCTTTTGGCAAAAGGAAAACGAAAAGGAAAACGAAAGGTATCTGAAAATGTTCAGCTTGCTTAGGCTTGCTGCACCTTCCTTGCAAGTTCAGCAGTGTCCCGAAGGAGGATACGGAGTCACACAAGCCACACCAAGGAACAACAAACATGACCTTTTCCTTCCATCCCAGAGGAATCCTTGTCTTTATGGCCAGAGACGTGTCTCCACTCCCAGCACAGGCAACCACACCACAGACTTGCAGAAACAATCACATTCTGTACCCCAGAAACTGAATGAGTTTGGTCCAGCTCTCCGCTTGGAAAATTGTCCCTGAACATGTCCTTCTCATGATTAGAAATTTTCTCATTTCTGTCTGTACTCATTCATGGCCCCTATAGACCTATTAGTTCTTGTGCCAATGCTCTCATTTAGATCAGTGCAGAGAACATGGCAATATTTTGTAATATCGGAGTGTTTGCACTGTAGGACAATGTTTCCTAAATTGTCAATATGTTCTTAGTAATAGAAAAGAATGCATTTAAATGTTGGCTCGGACCAGAAGACAAATAGAAAGGGGACATTTGAATTCCAAGTCGCTATCAAAAAGCTTTTCAGAATTCAGTAGACGTGTATATGAGCAGGAGGTAGGACAAGGGAAGGGAATCAAGCCAATGGAAAGCTTCAGTCTCCAGACATTAACTTGTAACAACGAACTCCCAAGGCTGCTTCCAAGTACACCAGGTGGGGAAAATTTTCTAAGAAAATGCACAAGAGAAGCACTGAAGGCAAGAAGAGGGATGCAGTCACAAACCTCCACAGGCACAGACACTGCTCTAGATGAGGGTGATGGCCCTTTGTGCCCACCAGACCAGCAGGCAGCAGCTCCAGAAGAACTCTCTCATTTTGCTCTTCTATTGCTGTTCTTTGGTTGAGTTTTTTTAATAGCAAATCTATACTCAACATGGATTTAAAGCTCTTTAAATTTGGACTTAATCAAGGGTGGTACAACTTTCAGACTCAAATCTCTAAGATGAAGAGGAAGATGTGTGCAGGCCGGAGGGAATTTTCTTGTTCTGCAACTGTGGGCAATTGCAAACTGCTTGGCATAACCTGACTTAGGCTGGGCTCCTTGGGCAGAGTCTGATCATGCACTGCAAGAGTGCCAGGCTTCACTCACTGCACAGTGAGGTCAGACTGATTGTGCCCAGTCACGCTGCGTACAGCTGTTTCCGAACCCATTTTGCAAGGTTTTCAAACCAGGGTACAAACCAGATCTTCCTCTTCCCTTGGCACCCACTGCCCCACTGTATTTACTGACAAAGCCAGCTGTATTCTTCAGTTTGCCACATTAAACAATACAACCTCGTTTTAGCTTCTGTTAAAGATCTCTCTCCCCATTCTCCAGTCACGTCAGTAGCTTTTTTCCTCCAACCTCAGCATGGGTGGTTACACATTGCGTTTTTCAAAAGTTCAAGTTTAAAAACAAATATATTCTAAACCATTAAACTTCAGCAGCTAAGTTACCCTTTTAGAATCATCATCCAAGATTTCAAAAGTATGTGTATGTCTGAAAATGCCAATACATGCTTTTACACATTTTGGCAGACCTTGATGTCATCACTATTAGCACTAGAGCTTAGGTATGTTGGCTTCCAAGACAAAACAATCCCTTAAATACCATCTTTTGAACACCTGTGACACAACCCATTTCACCCATTTTAGACAAGCATTTCTTTCAAGCAATCAGAAAGGTCTGTTGAGCAAACCTGTGACAGAAAGTCAGAAGGCTTTTAGCAATTTCACTGTCTGAAGGACAAGGGCAAGCACCAGCGTGCTTGCTTTTGACTTCTGTTTGACTTTCACCACACAGCGCTGGTTCTTATCTCACGGTTAAAACTCTGACATGTTAAAAGTTGTGTTCACAAGAAAGACTGTTTGAATATCTGTGTACTCTGTTGCTGACGTACTGCAATCTTTAGCTACCCTAAAAGTTTTATTCTGATTTTTGGTACAGTCTTAGCAGTTTCAAGAACTCTCTTTTATACATTTCCTTAAGCATTACTAAGAGATTCAGCTGGTGAGGATCTTCATTCTCAGTGCCTTTGTGGGAAAAATTTCAGCATTATTTTCAAACTCGGGGAGCTCAAAAGTTGTCTTTATTGGAGAGAGAGACAATGTGAGGCACAGGAATTAAAAAATCAGCAAATACTAGAGCTTATCAAACGAGACACGTTCTGGCACACACACAACAGAGGTATGTACCACACACAGAAATTAATACCTTTTTTTCTTGAAAAATTTATGTTTTGGGGGCAGAGAGGTGTAGGGAAAAATAACCAAAATTTCAGGGAGAGCATTTCAAGCAATTTTTTTTCTTGTCCACTCAAATTTTTTGTTTTACCCTCTTAAAAAGCTCATGTTCCTGTACTTAGCTGAAGGCAGACAGATTACCTGGCTGTTTTGGCATATACAGAAAGTTTCATCTTAAAAGCAGACATACTGGGACAGACCTAGGACTCATCTGCCCATTAACTTCTCTCTGTGATGACCCCACATAGACATCTGCAGGAAAAGAAACAAGAACAGAGGGATTTTCCTGTTCTATTTGCACTGAGATCTTGGCACCCAGCAACATCAGGACTTTCTAGAGTGGAGACCACATGTTGTTCTTGACAGCACTATCCTTCAAGGTTACATTTAACCCCTTTAGGAGCTCATTTTTACATCTGGCCTCCACAACAGGGAGTTTCACAATGTGAATTTTCTGCCTCATGGTAAAAAGACTAGAATAGTTGCAGTTACAGCTATCTAATAGAAAGCACACGCACGTACTGATCTCCAGGGATTTGGTTATGAAGGAGCAATCAAGAAAGTCTTCTAATATTTCCTCAAATCAAAATCACCTTCAGGAGCACCATACCAGACATACCACAAACACAAAAGTCTGGGCATGAGGTGGCTGCTCATTTAGCTGTGCAAGACAATCATTATGCTGAACAAAAAGCAAGCTGGCAATAATATATGGAGGAGCAAATCAAGGTGGATTTGCAGAAATACTGCATGAACAGGGACAAAATATTTACACTACCCTCGGAAAGGGGCCGAGCTCTTTTGCAAGGTTCAACTAGAGATTGGAGCAGAACAGCTTCCTGAACATCTGTGCAGACGCTCCCTAATCAAACGTGGGAAAAGAAAGCCATTTACACCGAGGACAAGGATGGATGGCTAAGAAATGTTATCTTCTCTAATGCACGCCTGGTTTTTTTGTACTGATGATTAAAGTTTAGTTTCCTGGTAATTGTTACACACCTGCATCTGTTTGCAGGTGGTTGCCAAGTGCTTTCTGAGCCTCACAGAACTCTCCCTGCATGTTTCTGTAGCAAGCACACACCTGCTGACAGATCCCCAACTCTAACTTCATATTGGCACTATCAACTTAAATTCCTTATTCTAAAAATTCCTAAGAACAAAAATGCTAGGTGCTTTTAAGAGGGAATTAATGCAACAATGAGAAGCTTACAGACAGCTTAAGAGGAAACACAGAAAAGTTAGCTCATCACCGTACCAGACCTCTTTCTCAGTTTCACCTTCCCTTGTAAGTCACAATTCGTAAGATTAAAAGGTTCTTGGCAAACTCATTTAATCCATAATATTCTGACCATGATATTACTCATCCATGCATAGCAGGGATCAGAAGGATAGCTGCTTTCTCACCTAAGCAGCATAAGCATGCCTGTGATACCCTCAAAAAAGGCTAAAAAACTGCTACAGCACATTGTGCCAAAGCGAAGTTGAAAACTGTTTATCTTCAGTCGTTTAGGAACTGCAACAATGAAAGGGAAGAACATAGCCTTTAAGCTGTTGGTCAGTTCTCAGTTTCTTACATAAATGTTGTAAACCCAGAAGTTATGTAGGATAATCATAGCATCATAGAACGCTTTGGGTTGGAAGGGACCATAAAGTTTATCTTGCTCCAAGCTCCTGCTAGACCTTCCACTAGACCAGGTTGCTCCAAGACCCCTCCAACCTGGCTTTGGACACTTGTCCAGGTCCCCTTTGGATGGCATCCTGTCCTTCAGGTGTGTCAACCTCACCATTCAGCTTGGTGTCATCTGTAAATGTGCTGAGGGTGCACTCGACCCCTCTGTGTCATTAATTAAGATAATAAATAACAAAATTGAAAGCTTCACTAACAAATGCACAGATATTAAAGTCCTTCCCCATTAAAATTCACAGGCTTGCAATCATTGTTAAAAGATAATGGACCCAACATCAGATAGGAAAACAAAAGAATTAATTATAGGAAATGTGGTATAATTTGAATATGAAAAAATAGAGGATTAGATAATGCATTTAGCTTTCACAGGTGAAGATTCCAATAAATCATCTGTGAACTTCCCACAAATGACTCCTACCTACTGAAACAGAGGAGCTGCAAGAGCAATCTACATTTGAGATGGCACTTTGCTCAGAAGAGACAGCAAGAAAACAGAGAGGGAAACTGGGAAATTAATGCTTAGACAATAGTCTCTGACCAAAGAATAAGGGCAGTAGACCAAAATTGATGGGACAGGGTTCCCTAGTGCAGGGTTGCTGTGTTTGTCTGATTGTCTCCCTCAATCCGCTTCACACCTGTAGCAACATCTGTGCTTCTCCACTTTGAGAGAAATAAATCTTCCTGCTTTCTTATCCACTCTGAAGAAAAAGACAGTTTCCAAGGCTTCTACTTGTAAGAAAACGTGTCCTGTGGAGGGTTTGCCATGATACAGAATGTATTTTTCAGAAGCTGAGGTGACACAGCCAGTCCTCAGCTCCCAAAGGCAGCACTCCCCTGCTTGTTCCTTGATTCACGCTGCCACAGTGAGGGATGTTGCCTGCACTTCCCTAATTCCTTCTCTCAGCATACAACTAGGAGTGCCAGAAGAACCAAGGGCCAACAGGTTTATTAGCTACAGCTGATAAGAGAGAGAGATTAATAATATTAAGGCCAACACGGGTAATGGTCATTAATGAGGCTTAAAGGCTTGGGGCAGCTGCAAGAACAGAGCAGAAGTACTTCAGGAATCTTAGCTGTGCACTTATTCTCTGGGCAGCACAGATGCTGAAACATAAAGAACCAAGACCCTTAGGTCTTTCACCTTCAGACCAGGTGAGATACCATCTTCCTTGTAGGCGTCAGGGGAAAGACAGAAGTGTGGCCACAGCTTTAAAAAAGCACCAGTAAAGCATTCATTGTCCTCATGGGCTTCTCATGCAAAAACAGCACTCCCAGAGACCATATCTGCCAAGATATCGTAGATGAACAATTATGTGGGTTACACTAGTGGTGAATCTGGTCCTCTGACTACAGTATTTGTGGAGTGAGGTTGTTTTCAAAGCTGCAGACTTTTCACGCTGAAGCAATTTTTAAGTACTCTAATGCAAAGTGTAATCACACATTGATTTTTCCATTAAAACTACAAAAGTCTTAAATACCTTGGGGGTGCTGGCCTCAATTAGTCCCTATTCTTCGATTCTATTTCTCTTGGTGCTGTTTTGCCATCCCTCGGCGTAGGAGGAAAGGAAGACTGTCTACTTATGCCGAAAGCACAATCTTCTATTACATGAGTCCAGTTAAAAGCAGGAGTAGATAAATTGCTTTCTGTACAATAGGGAGGAAAATTATGCTGGGCTCTCCCTATGTTCCTTTTTAAATTGCTGTGTGGGAAACCTGAACATACAGAGGTCTGGATTTTGGAAGTGTGCCTTGAGTCTATTTTGCCGTGAGGGTTGTTTTTTTTTTTTTAACTGACAGAAGTTCCCCCGCTCTTGAGAGGAGATTATTTGTACACAATTGCCCTTAGAAGCCATCGTCCCTCAATGCAGCCTTCCCATTGTCGCCTGTTGAATAGCTGAGCTTCAGTTTTGTGTTACCAGCACTGATTGGTTTTGCTGTTGACACCGGGTTAATGCTTTTGCAGAGAAGAGGAAGGCAAATTTTACCAAACACCAGCAGGAAAATAATTTGCTTTTATCTCCCTTCCAAGAAGCACGACCTAAAGGAAAAAACTTCCTAGTTACAGAGGGTGGATGCCCCACTCTGCTGCGTGGCCAGGCCCTGGTCTGTTGGTCTACGTGTTTCGTGTTCCCTGCTCAGCCCCTGCCACCCACTGCAGTGCGCTGAGTCTCCCGTGTAATTCAAACCCTGCTCAGGAAAACACATGGATGGAAACACCACACAAAGCACAGAGATCAAAACCACATCCAGCCTACAGTGTACTCATCTTCAGACACGTCTCCAACACAGTGCCTGAAGAAAGGCAGCTCGATGGAATGATTAAAGAAATGAACCAAGAGGAGTCAATGAAGCTGAATTTAAAGAACATGGGCTGGAGCTGTGTTCTGGAATCTCATAAATTAGGTTATTCTTTCCATTTTTTTTCTATCCCTAACCTCTACCTTTTTCAGTAAGGAAAAAAACCCAGCCAAATTCCAGCCTATGAAGAAGCATCTAATTTTCCTGTAACAGAAGTCCTACCATTGTCAAGTTACGCTGTGCCTGAGTCATATCCAGATGACAACCGTGTATTTTTCACAACTACTTGAAGTAGTCTGAAGTAATTTGCCTCCTGAAATTTGCCAACTGCCTTACAAAATACACTTCCCTAGTGATCTTTGGAAAGGCAATTCCTACACACGATACCTGTACTCTGAGCAGAGCATTAAACTGCCAGCAGTAGTATATGGAAAGAAAATGGTGCTCCATCTTAAGTTCTAGGAGATCCTATTAAATTCTGAGTCAAGGTTCTGTCAAGATTTAGCTTATGGCTTGGTACAGCTGTTCATGGTGTTTACAGAGGCTTTGGTGTTTTTACAGACTAGCCTGGCATTCTTTTAACAATAGCCACCAAAAAAATGGCATGGCCTTGTTCAGGTGTGACTTCCTCCTGCCTAGATTCTCCAGATGTTCCCTTTCGCCCATTCTCTTTTTTTTTTTTTTTTTTTATTTAGAGACAAGAACTCTCTTTCTTTCCATGGCACTCACTAGAGTCTCAGTAAAGCCTCTGGCTACTCTTGCCCTGTGAAGAAGGCCAGACCTGAAGCTCTCTGTACCATACCACATCACCAGAAACCACCACTGCCACCACCTTCAGGCTGACACAGAGTGTATTTGTCACACTTAAGTGTGTCAAAATAAAATAATTTTTAAAAAACTCAATTAAAATAATTGAAAAACCACTACTACACTGCCTTTTTCAGATGGAGGTACTGCCATAGGTTATAACAAATTCCCTTGCCTGCTTATTAAAGGAGCTGCAGGATATTTGCTGTCCTGGCAAAATTCATCCTACATCAGATGGTCCCAAAGCAGAAAAGTTGCAGTTCTGTAGAGACGGGAAAGAGAGAGCAGTGGGAATTTCCCGCCTCACATGTCCCAGGGGAGCTGATGGTGCTGGGCTGGTACCAACAGGGCCCCGCGTTAGGCAGGTCCAGCATCAGCTCTGGCTCCTGCTGACTGCTGCAGCTACAGCAGTGCTTTAATGCACCTCCACCAACACTTCCACAGCAGACAGACTACTTTGATATTTCTCTTTTCTGGATGGAAGATCTCGGGAAGGACACGTTTCATCATGGACAGGAGACAGAAAAATGCTGCCCAGATGTCAACTGGCAAAGCACCCACCGTGCCCAGCACCCACCGTGCCCAGCAGCCGCGCTCAGTGGAGCTGTGGGAGCAAAGGAGTTTGGAGCTGCTCCAAAGGGCAAACTGGAAGTGTATAATGCAAAGAAAGAGGATGTAGTAGCACTAATGGACTCGTATTTCAATGTCTCTACCGTGGTAGGCTTGAGGCTGCTTTATGCAAAATGATCAAGGCTTTTAGCAGAAGCTCAAACTGAAGCTGCCAAGGGAAACAGCACAGAAGCTTTAGAAGCGACACCATTTTCAGCTGGGATCATCAGAACTCACTTTGTTGTAGAGGGCGAGTTAGGTGAGTCAGATCCCATGTGCTGACAAACCACACAGCTGTTTTTGTACAAACGTGGTCCTGTACAATGACCAAATTAAGAAGGGTGCAGCCACGCTCACAAAGTGATCGAGCACTGCTGGTGGTGCTTTCCCTCCAGCCCCATGTGTGGGGGCTGGTCCCATACTGCTCCCCTGTCCCAATGTTAGCACTTCTGAAAAATTTTTAACTTGTTTTCAGCTATGGAAGTGCACTTTTTTGGTAACATTTATAATTTATAGTTACTGCACTTGTTGGGGCTCTCCTTTACGGAATCCTACCTTTACACTCTCTGTGTTTGCTACAACCCACTTACAATATTCATAATAATAAGACTTATAGTTCTCCAAACTCACCCTTTCTTGAGATCTCTCTGCTACAGTGAAGGGGCCTCAGCTCAGGTGTTGGAGCAGCAAGAGGTCCCCAGTGGCACCTTGTGACCCCTTAGGTGGTCACTGCCTTCATGGCCATTGGAGAAAGATAAGATCAAGTAGCCACAACGACCAAATTGATCCCTGTCAGCGTGTGCCAAGCATATTAAGAGGTTTTAAATACTGTTAAAAGCTTGAATTTCATTTAGAAGCCATCAGCAAAGTGTTTTCATAAATATTGCAGCTCCTCAGTTTCTGCAGCGGTGTCACCCCTTCCAGAGCCCATCCTGCAAGCATCAATACCACCTATGGCCAGTAATCTTTCACTTCCAACATTTACAATTCATTTCCACAACTGGTCTCGAGTGCCATGCAATAACGTGACACTAAAAAAGCATTAGTTCCTCCCCATGTCATCCTCTACTTAGCTTTTTCTCATCGTCAGGAGATTTATGATTTTAATCTCCATTTTATAGAACTTATCACTTTTAACAACCAGAAGGAAATGCTAAATTGTTTTTATTGCTGTTAGATGTACAAAGACACAATGCTATATACTGTCATTTACATTTCACATTAAAAGTGAAATATGCTGTGAATGTGCAAGTATTGGTTTTAATTTGACCCGTCTCTTAAATGAAAACCAAAGAGGACTTCTAAATCACAACATTTAAATTCAGTGATTTGTAAACAGTTTATATGTTCATTTCTTCTGGGTTAAAACTGCCCTAAAGCATCACTCTTATGAAATCTCCAAATTAAATTGCTTTGCATTGTTCTCAGAAATGCAAGCTGGAGTTTCTTCCTCCTCAGTTTATTAATTTATTCCCCAAGCCTAGTAAATTAGTGAGACTTGTATTAAGAGTCTTGCCACTGAAATAATTTTGGGGAATTCACACAAGCACCTCCTGCCTCCAGAAACTGAGAGTACAGAGGAAGTGTCAGATACACTGGGTGGCAAATTCCCTTATCATAAAGGGCAAACCAGTTGCTTTCATTTATTCAGCAATTTTGCAAGCAGCGCTGCACCTGCCTGTTCCATACTAGAGCACCAGGAATAATAATCAAGAAGGGGAAGAAAAGTCATGGCAATTTACCTTCCCCTCTCAGCCTAGCCAGGAGTTGTATCTCAGACTGGGCTTTAATGAAGCTGTGGTAATGTACAAGGGGAGGGAGATCTACAGACACCTAAGGATCCCCCAAGCAGCACTTGAAGAGCAGATCTGTTTTTCTGCTTTGTGCAACAGGCGTATTTAGCCACCCTGCTGTGCCTCTACCCCAGAAATCTGTACTGTCACAGGAGCGAGGGACAGAGTGCCCTTTCAATAAACCACATATGGGGCCCCTCAACACCTTGTGAGGGGAGATGATTTCTTCACTTCATGGCAGGTTCATGGCCTGCCACAGACCATGGCAAAAGCAGGACTAGGTGAAGAAGCAGAGAATCATCAGGAAAAAATTTTAAAAGAAGGGAAAAAGTAATACAAAATCTAATCCACTTAAAGTTGTAGAAGTGGAGAGACCCACGGATTTCAAGTCCCTCTCTGCCATATCAGTCAGAGCACCAAAAAGCAACACAGAAATACTGGGTCTACTGTGCATTCCTGCTCTAGATGGTTAATTTACTATATCCAGCATCATAATAAGCAACCCAACAAAACAGGCACCAACAGTAATGCAGCCAGGGCATGATTAAGAGTGCCTATAAAACAAACGTGGAGACTACATGGATCACTTCCCGGAAAGATTCCAAGTTGGTGAGATGACAGCTTGATTAGTTTTTTGTCTGACAAATGTGGTGAGAGAGATCAGAATCAAACATAATTTCAGGGTTACAGGCCTTCAAATAAAAGCAGAGGGAAAAAAATATTCAAAGAGGGCAACCGCAATTTGTGAGACCAAATCAGCTCTCCAGCCCAGCTCCCTTAATGCTCAGGTGCAACACAGCCATCACTGCTGAGGCTAAGCAAGAACTCTCCAAGGAGCATCCCAAATTAACAGGGAAATGCCTTCAGAGAGAGACAAGCTTGAGATCTTGCAAGACAGTCTTCCCTCCCATCAGCAGCCTTACTAAAAACACTCGTATTTGTAATTTAGTGGGAAAACATCCAAGTAGAGCTACTTTATATCCAGGCAACTGTTGCCTATTGCTACCACAAAGGTCAAGCTGCAACAGCCTGTCACCCATATTGCTGCATGTAGGCATGTAATAAAATCAAAGAGAAATAGCAGACAGTAAATGGATTTTCCCTTCTTCTTCCCTCCCACCTGTTCTAATGACAAAAAGAACGAAAAACATACAGAAAGATCAGGCTTCTTAAAATGTATCATCGCAACCAAAAGTATTATCCCTCATTTTGTACCATTTTCAAATCACGTTCCCCCTTTGGGAGAGCTCAGTGAGATAAAAATGGAGGTTTCCGGGTTTTCTTCCCATGTGGAAAGCGGGTAGGGGAGGAAGGGGAGGCAGAGTAGGACATTGCTCTTACCCAGGAATAAAGTGATCTGTCTCCTGGAGCTCTTGCCCTCTGAACTTTCACTTTTCCTTAGGTACTGCTCTTGGTGCCTTTGTCCACCCTTCACTGCCACAGTCCCTTCCTTGTGGATCATCAGGGCTTTCATCATGCTGTGGCACATGAAGGCGACAGATCCCAGCACGATGATGTACACAGCAAAGGCGCTGAAGACGCTGCCTTGAAACAGAGACCACTTGGAGGAGAGGCTAGTGCAGATGGTCATGTTGTGCTTCAGCTCAGGAATGTAGTGCCTGGGAGTAGGCTTGACACAGGAACTCATCCTCTGGTAGCCCTCGATGGTCTCCAGGGGATATTCTGTGCCCATGGCAAAGAGCAGGGGCAGAGCCACTATGACAGATGTGCCCCAGACAAAGGCGATGAGCAGCTTCACCGTGCGGGGTCCAGACACAGCCTTGAACTTGAAGGGGTGGCAGATGGCCACGTACCTCTCAAAGCTGAGCGTGGCCACGTGCAGCACGGTGGCATAGCTGCAGGCTTCGAAGAGGAAGTAGTAGAGCTTGCAGGCAATGTTGCCGTTGGGGGTAGAAAAGGGGCTCCAGATGGCACTGTAGAATTCCACGGGCATGCCCAGCAGGATGACCAGCAGGTCGGAGCAGGCCAGGCTGACCATGTGGTCGGTGACTTCCTTCTGCAGGTAGCCTTTCCTCTGCAGGATCCTGGTGGCCTTGATGGTGACGCTGTTGCCCAGGAGGCCCGCAACAAAAATGCAGACATAGATTAAGGCCAAGGTGATCTTGGTCCACAGAGCCACCTCAAACTCTGGGACGTGGCTGTGGTCAATGAGATGAGAACAGTCTGAAGAGGGTGTCTCTCCTGCCATGAGCAGTCCCAGGGTGGAGGAGGTGCTCTCCTGCCCCCTCCAACTTTCAAGTTCACAGCAAACAGGTCCTTCCTCACTTTGCCCCTCTCCCCGAGCCGCACATGTCCGAGCAGTCGGGTATAACGAGTGTGTCTCAACCAGCCACACCTGTGGGGTTTGTTAGTTTGTGAGCAACAGCCTCTGAGTCAGACAGTCGAACAGGAAAGTGTTTCAGTTCTTACCTTTCTTTATGGCAAACACCTCTTGCTCTTTTTGGTTTTTCCTCCTCCTTTCTCCACAGGGTGAAGCCTCTGTTCTCCAGCCCTTCACGGTGTGAACAGCTCTGCTTTCCACAGTTGCCTCTTCCCCTGCAAGCAAAGCAGCTTTTGGTCCTGGCCCCAGAAGAAGGAAGTCAGAGTCTGTGTGGTGATACTACTCTGTTAACCATTAACCAAAATCTTGGCTATCCTGAGTCACCGGCAGCACAGCAGGTTTCAAGAGAAGGGAAAAAAAATAAAAGCAAGCCCCTCATATCTGAAATTCACTTCCTGCCACTGGAAGAGGTGCTTCTCCTAAAGCTGTGGTTTGATTGTCAAACCTGAATGTGCTGAATGTGTGAACGGCGCTGAAGAGAAAGTATCTCCTCACGAGTTTAACATTCACTGGGCTGCAGACTTCACTGCTGTATGTGCTACTGCTCACATGCTTCACTACCTCACGTTTCCTCTAATGAAGACCTCAGCATCTGCAGTGCTGGTTATGGAGCTTGTGCAGCCACAGACTGATTTACATCAACAGGAGGTTCTGGTTTTCAGCTGCTGCTGATGAACTGGCAGCTCCTTAAATAACTTATTAGACTCTAAAGAGGCTTCTTGGAAGTTATAAAATGAGCTCTAAATTTAGACACGTGGATTGTTTCCCTTCAAAATTCCATCTTCTTAGATAACAGAAATAACAAAGTCAGTAATCCCAGTCATGCCCATGCTTTCAAATAATCTGGACTAGTAGGGATGCAATTGATCTTCCCCCTCCTGTGTCTCACCCCGGGGGGAAAGAATTTAGTGCAGTGCTTAGTTTTAGTTTCAAACCATAGCACTGAAGGCTCCCAATGGAAACATTTAATTAGAGGGTGTGTATATGGATTAGGAAACCTTTAAATTACAGTGCAAAATGGCAGTACAGCTTTTTCAGCTGTGATAGAGAGGCCCAGCACAGTGATCTGCTCCAACACCAAATCTAAGAACAGTGGGTTCACAAAGTGATTTTTATTAACTAGACAAGCTCATGTGACACTTGCAGCTCATGATAAAAGAGAAACATTAGGAAGTTGTTATTAAGCAGTCTCCTCACATTCAGTGGTTATCACTGTACCTCAGCAGCCCAAGTGCATAATTAACAAAAGATGCCCAAAACAAGATAATCAGCACCTGTTTCTGTGCATCACTTATCCATTTCTGTTTCAGAAAAATCACCTCAAACCTTGCAGAACTTCAAGCTGTGTAGTCCCAGTCATCTTTCCTTACGTTTGATAATTCACATTTGTTCTGCTCAGACAAGCTTTCTATTATTACCCCATTTCTTTCACTTAATTTTACTTTATAAAAGTGTGAACAAAGATTACATATGCATGACTGAATTGTGGAAATGAAGCTAATTAAAATTTGCTGCTTACCATCAAAAGGGAAAAGGGAGCGAGAGAGAGAGCAAAAGAGAAGGCCCAATAGGATTAGATCTCCCCCTTTTTTTCCACACCAATTATAAAATGCAGAACACAATTTTACATTTTCAATATTATCTTTAGAACATACACAAAGTTTATTAAGTTTCTAATAAAGAGCTGGTGCCACAAAGGGGATAGGAAGGAAAGAGACAATTGTGGAAAATCATAGACAGAGAACATTAAAAATAAAAAAAATCTTACATAGGTTACTGGACTAGATAAACCAGGAGTGAGTATTCCAGAGTAAAATGCCTACCATGGGTGATTATAGAAAGATACATCTTCCTGCAGAGAGACATTTCTCCACAACTAAATGTGCTTAATGCCACTTCGTGGCATGGAGGTTGAGAGCTCATAGTCTTTAGCCCAGTGTATGCGATACCAGTTTATAAATTTAGGATTTCTGCAATGGTCCCACCTTAGGCATTTCATTAAGTTTTCCTTCGTACTTTGTAGCAGCGAATACCATGAGTTAATTTCTGTGTTGTTGCCTTTCCCGTAGCAGTTTTGAAAGTGAATGCGGCCTGTGCAGTTGCACCTGGGAGAACACTCCAGGGAGTCTCTCCTGACCCAATTTGTTGCATTGCACACCATGACTTCAGCTGCCAGCACCGAGGAGGAGGAGGCAGAGCATTAAGGATAGAAACCACTGTATGTCTTTCTAAAATCAGCACACATGGATGCTGCACGCTGCCAATCACTTGTCAGCCCCTTGGCAAGACAGCAGAGCCTCCTGGGGATGCAGATTCCACGGGCACAGGGTGCAGCTGGCTGTGTGTGCCACTCACTCGGCCAGTCCATGCTCACCCAAATGTTTGTAGGGATGCAGTTGTTGGTAAGAGATGACAAGTGGTGGGAGGCAGAGAAGCATTGAGATGGAGCACAGATTGTTGTTTATGTAGAGCACAAGGTGATTTTCCACCCTCAGAGATAATAAAGCTGCTGTGCTCAACCGCCCCAGTTTGTTATCCAACAGAGCGTACAAGGTTTCCTGGAGGGCTGTTTCCTTTCTTGCCTGGTCCTTGGATAACACCCTGGTGAAAAGCCTTTTGGGGCAGAAGAAAGCAGAGCTTTACCATCCATCCACTGCATGAAGCTCCCGTTGTGCACCTTGTAAAGCTCACCCACCGCCTGGCATCCTGCCGTGCCCGTGGACCAGGGTGAGCTGGGGGCAGGAGGGGCTGCAAGGCACTCAGTCCTTGGCCAGCTGCTCATTAAAAGCCAGGTCTCCCAAACTCCTCATGCGGCTGGGCCCCCAAAACTGGCAGGTAGCACAAACTGTAGCCGGAATGAATGCCGGAAAAACAAACTCACTGGACAGATGCTGTTGCATTTGGGTGAGTGGGTTGCAGATTAACCTTTTCCAGCGTGCGGGGCCATCGCTGCTCCCACCTTCCCCAGCGCCCTTCCCTGCCCTGCCGCACTGGGCTGGCTCGGGGTGCGGGATCACCCCCTGGCTCCTGCTCAATTATCATACAGCACAGCGCCAGGCTGCTCTGATTGGCACACAGGCACTGCCACACTCGCGCTATCGCTGCAGAATTATTTCTCGATAGCTGCGTTGTGAATATGCAAATCCACCTTAATTGACTACGCTAATCACACTGCTCCGACTGGTTTCTGTTCTCAAACTGTTCAAGCTACTTGACAGGAACAAAGAAAATATCTCGTTTCTTGCTTCCCTTAGCTTAAAAACTCTAAAACCTAAATGAAAAAGGAGAGCTATCTCAAAAGCAAAGAAAATGAGGCTGTGAAAAGGATTAACTTTTTTTCAGATAAAAACACATTGACTGGTTTTTTTCTTGCCAGTCTTTACCATTCCCCATCTCAACGAACCTCTTGTCCCCAGAATAGCTGTGATACCTTTGTCTTGCCAGTATTTGTTCAGAGAAAGTGAATCCTGGGCTTGTTCAATTCTCTTTGAAACACAAAGTAAACAAAATGAGATTGCTGCTCTGCAGAGGCAGCTACTCTGATCTGCACAGGCAGAGGGGAAAGTGCTGTGGGAACGAAAGGAAGAAGCAACACAGACAAAAGTGAAAAGTCCAAATGATTTTAAATGTTTTAAGAAATCAATTTATGTAAGACAGGTCATGTTGGCTTTTAAAATTATTTTTCATTAGAAATTTAAATAATTGAAGACTGGTCTCAGATAACTTGAGGCTTCTTTCTGTTTCCTGGAATCTAACAAGGCTCTCTACCCTTAAGATCCCTTTGTAATCTTTTGGTGAGTTATTCTTGAATTATATTTTTCTTCTTTGGAAGATTATTGTGATAGTTAATAATATAAATAAATACAAGTCATTTGTGAAATTTATTTCTTATTCATTTCCCTAAGAGTTTGAGTTTGGGTGAAACAGTTTAACAGCCATTGTGCTGCTAACTGCTTGGCTCCTTTTCTCCTGGCAGCGTGAGAGACTGGGTTATGCAAGCTGGGCAGTGGATCTGCCGTGTAACCTGAACATCCATAATGAATTCTAATGGAATTAGATCACCTCTGCAAGGGTGGCACGTGGAAAGCTGCCATCTTTTATTCAGCAATGTGCAGTCTTACCTGCTGTAATGCCATCCTCTTGGAGCATCGTATTGTGAGTGTTTGCTTATTTGGAGGATAGAGAAGGGATTGCAAAAGTGCTTCCAGGATACACAGTGAAAAAGATCTCTGCTCCGAATCATTCCGTCTAAATAAACAGATGAAAGCACTTCTCTGCTTGCAGTGTATTTTACAAATTGGCAAGCAACACGAGGAGAAACTGGTGACAGTGAGACTAAATGGTTTATCTAAGAGGCAGAAAATCTGCGCAACACCTGAGCCTCCTCACCAATACGCTGGATTCCCGCTAACTTCCTCACACGGCCTGCAGCACCCCGACTGCTGAGCAAGAAATGCACTTACACAGGTCTTCACTGGCTGCTCTGGTGGTGCTTGTAACTGATGTTAATTCATGATAATTAAAACACAAGTACAGCACCAAAACACATAATTATTGTACACAGTCATATCTGGAATTGTTGAACAATACACCACCTGCTGTCTGATCTCCCCAGTAAATTCAAGACATTAAAGCTGTTCAAAGCCTTCCCTCAATTGCAATGGTGTCTGAAGTAAACCAAATGCAGCAGGAGGTTTGTGGTTTGCTGTAAATAGGTGGGAGAGCACTTTGCCTGGCAAGGAAGTGAAAGGGTTAATGTTCCACTCTTGGAGTAAGGGAAGAGACTTCTCTGTCCCTTGACACTGTAGGAGGTGTTAGCAGGCCGAGAAGAGGCCACCAGTCGTGGCCCCAAACTGAGAGCAGCCGATTAGACAGGCTGGAAAATGCAGGTGAAGCAAATCTCCCGAAATGAGATGGTCCTTCCTGCATCCTTTGGGAATGAGGCACCAAAGGCAGTGAGGTTATTTATATCCCACGCCTGACAAAGGAGCTGTAACCTAAAACCAAAACGAACACATATGCTAAGCCTGGGTCCCAATAATCACAAATCGACTGTATTGAACTCATATCCTGAAATATCCGTCAGCCTCCCCTCTGCCTGAAGCACAGTGGCACCAAAGCACAACATTTGGTCCAACAAATCCCCACTGTGGGCCTTGGGGCACAATCCCCAGCACACCGAATCAAATCCCATTTTTCTCTGTGTGACTTCCAAACAGCCACCTTGTCCAAACAGATGTTAATGGCTGCAAAATACAGTTCAAAGCTCCTATGTGAGAGCATACTCAGTTCCTTTTGCCATATTTTAAGCGAAACTCTTCTGTGCAGTGTGCTTTTCCAGCTCATCTTTTAACAGAGGTTCACGCTTTTGGATGCTGCTGTGCTACTGCCCTAGAACAAAAACTTGAGGTTTCTTTCTCTGAATGTAGCTAAATGCTGAAAGTGACAAGACAGATAGAACTTCTGTAAAAATGAATCTCGCATCCTGAATTCTTCATAATTTTTGTTTAAAATCTGCAAGGTTGATAGTCTATGGAGATGGTTGTCACATGCTGGTACCAAAACACTGCAGTTCAGAGCTCATGCTTTTTTTTTTTTTCCTAACAAACCAACAGGGAATCTTCATAAAAGATGTTGATGATTTAATCCCGTTCTCCTGAAAAATCTCTTTATAAAAATGTTAAACCTTACTACTGAAAGGAAAAGCAAAAGTTATCTCCTTGCTTCTTGGGCTTGCCATTTTGTCACCATCGACTTGCACTCACGTGCCCAGCTGGGCTATTACAGAATCATTTTGCCTCTTCTCAGAACTCAGCTGATGGGGCTTAGCCTGAAGCAAACTAATGACAGCTTTTTGACCCAATTCTAAGGAGCCCTAGCAGCACATCACCACAGCAAGGGCACTTCTGTCACGCTGCTCTTTCTCATTCGCAATACACATATGATGCCAAAATTCAAAATACCCAAACTTCTCACATTAAGGGTCTTGTATTTTACCATTAGATCATTCCCTTGCAGAAACGTCAACAAATTCAATTTTAAATAGCTTGTAGGAAAAAAGGCAGAGTGTTTCACCTGTTGCTGTGATCTGGGCTACAACAGGTAGCAACAAGCACCTCTGGCTACAGCAGGAAAATTAATATTATAAATTAATTTATGCATATAGAAGATGCCACATACCTAAGTAAAAGGTATAAATTCTGCCAGAGATGAAGTCTGGGCAGAATGCAGGGCTTCAGTTCTTCTTCTCAGCAAAAACACTAGGTGAATCTGGCTCCAGGACACCACCAGCTCACTGCTGACTTGTGGAGGTTTGCGTTTTCCCTTCACTGCATTTTAGCTGTTATTGAAATGCAGAGGCAAATATTAACGGTGTAATGGGACTGCTTGGCAATTTAGCACTATATTGATAAATGCAAGGCAAGCAAGGAAAATATAAAACAAACAAACATGCAAGTGAGCTGATCTAAATTTAGAGCAAGCACTTAACTTCTGAGTTAGGGTTTGTATTGCTTGAAGTGCTCATATCTGATGGCCCTGCACAGCTCATGTGTAGTTCCTCATTTGCTTTGGGCATGCACTTTATCTGTGTAACTTCCTTTATTTCTGAAATGCTTCTATTAAACAATGACATGGGAAGTGGCTGGTCACTGTCCTTCAGATCTAAATCCTGAAACTGAACAGGGAAATAAATAGGAAATGGGATCCCAAACTGTTTATTTCACCTGTGTTTACGTGGTACTGCATTCTGTGCAAGTGGTTGTTTGAGCACGACAGGGCCACCTATCAGAACACACCTATGATCAATAAATTGTTATGACTTCACATACTAGGTAAGTAGAGCTCTTCTGTTTTGGAAAAATACAAACACTCCTTTGTCTGTAGCAAACCAAGTGCTTTCATATAAATTTTGAAGCATGAATTATATCAAGTTAATGTGAACTCTATTTTAGTTATGCCTTTTTTTCTCTTCACTGTCTGAATCTCTAATTCTCTCCCCCTCATCCCCACCCCTCTTGACAATAGTTTCTATCTTCCTACTCTTCCTACTAAGAAAACATATGCTTTGAACAGCTGGAAATGCCAACCCGCTGCCACAAGGCCTGTTTTGACATCTGACACTGTCACCCCAGGATTGCCTGCTGGCAGTGAAGATCTTCCTCGCTGGAACCAAGACTTGATTGGTGCCATCCTAAAGAAGATGTGTAAAATATTCCTGCTGCCCCGGGAGTCTCTCTTTTCTCTGTTGACAAAAAGGGCTCCCAGCACAAACACAGTGTGGAGACAGCGTGTAAAAATCGTTGTGTGTGCATCAGCTGACGTATCCCACTCATTCTGTGAATGTTACTTTGATTGCCCAACTGTTGGGTGAATTTTCTTTGTTATTGTAGCTCCCAGTCTTAACTTCACTTTGACTTGGGAGCCAACAGGGAGAATCACTGCATGCAGAAACCAGCCAGCAATACAGACTGCTCAAGAGTCATTAGTGTTACAGGACATCTGTTCTGATGAATAAAGGACTCGGGTCTAGGTCAGTGGAAATAGCTCTTCCAGAATGGAGTTGCCTGGTTTGCTCCTAAATAAACATTTGATAAGGAATAGAAATTATCTGGAGACACTATCCTAGAAAGATAGTCTCTCCAGATGCTACCCAGAAAGAACAAACTGGAATTTGTAAAAATACGAAGTTTTAACTCAGACTCCTGTACTATCTACAGAAAGAAAAGGCTCTCTAGGGTACAAAAAGAAACCTGGAACAGTCAAACATCAACCAAAATCCTAAAGGGATGATAAGTCAGGAAGGTCTCCTATAAAATGTTTTGTGTGTGTTTGCAATATTTAGAGTTGGTCTTCGGTTTTGTCTACGTGTGAGCTAAGTTTAAAAATGCATTTGCAAACTCTGTGTGAGACTTGGAGGGAACTCTGCAGGTGGATGACTGACTCGGGGGCTCTGCAGCTCCACTGCAGCTCTGGAGGCTGTGCAGGACTTAGACCCCACTCCAATTTTCAGCACTCATCTCCAAAATAAATTCTTGATAGAGGACCTGTACCCAAGAACGTGCTTAGAGAGACAGAGCCAAAGGGCACTTTTCCACACAGGAGGCCTGGAGTGGGCAGGCTAGTGCTGGTTCATGAACATCCTACTCTCCTACATGGGGTGCATATAGACAGCTTGGCAAAGGAAAGGAAATATGAAGGGAGCAAATCAAGAGACAGGTCTGAGGATTGGTGAGTGCCAGAGGATAATTGTTCTCTCATTTAGATCAGGCTCCACTGCCTTGCACTGAGAGACTCCTGCCTGCTGAGGTTTCCCTCTCCTCTTTTGGCCCTGAATTGGCAAAGTCTCCTATTACCAACACTGAGGTCAAGCCTGACTGCAGGGGTTGTAGGAAGTCCAAAACTGGGGACTGCTGCTCTGGAAGTTATGCAGTGCTGCTGTAAAAATAAATGTCGGCCTTAAATCTAAGTACTTGGTGTCTTTAACTCCACTATGTGATAAATTCAGTGAGAAGGAGCTGAGGAACCACTAAATGTGGTCAAAACAGCCATTTTACTTTGTTAAGTGAAAATACAAGCTCTTTCATTTGCTCCCTTTGTTACTGGCAGAGATAATTTGCCTCCCACACTGAAACATTTTGGAATAGAGTATCACGCCCGTACCCTTTCTGTGTCTGTGCTGCGTAAAGCACCATTGTTTCATTCCCACTTTGGTTACAGCATTGCTCATGGAGACTGCTGTTTCCAAGGCATTGCACCTCTCACATGGAAGCTGTGAGAAATGACAGATCCCGCTTCTCAAAGCGAGGAGCATCACGTCCTTCCCAGGGAACTTGGGATGCGTCCCTGAGAACTGCTCGTCTCCACAATGTGTGAAATGTAGGAAGCACCTCCCATGAGCAGGGAGATTTCCCTCTCTCCCTGAGCAGGTGGCTGTAAAGCCCTTCCCCCTTTTATCCAGATTGATAATTCCTGACTATTCTAACCTTTCAAAATATTTTCAAGTAGTCTAACCCTTGGGAAACAAGTGAATATGGATTTCTACAAGTATGCAAGCTTCAGCAAGTCGCTGCTCTTTTTTTCAGCCATACACTTTTTGAGACCATTTACATCTCTACTGTGTTACAAATTGCTTAATAATTGTTTTTGACAGGTTAAACTGGTAGTGAGTATAAAAGAAAATAATCCCAAGATGGTGAGCTGAACGGCTCAGTGGTTCTCTAACACATTACACTACTGGAAAGCCTTAAGGAGCAAACAAGATGGGAATCCCACAGACCAGGGTTAGATATAAAACAGGTTAAAAATGAACAATATTCCCTAACCTTATAGCACCCATAGGAACCAAAAACTCTTCTGCAGAATTTAAATTTACAACATTAATAGAATAACTGCATTAGAATGCCATGATTTGTGTTACTAGTCCATGGAAACACTTTAATTCCTTTTTATCTCCTATGAGATCCTTTCCATAAGGATTTCTCTAAATTATACCTGCTGTCCTTCAGTGTTGTGGATTAATAATGCTTCACTAATGAGGATTAAATAGCTCAAGAACTCTGTGATGTGTGCAAACAGCAACACTGTAAGGCAAGATTTGTATTCAGAACCAAGAACTTTGTTCAATTTTGAAAAACCTGGAATTATGCTGCAGAACTTCTCTAGGCAAAATTTAACTGCCTTCAATAAAAACTGTGCTTTTTCACTCGTAGGTTCATCACATTGAAGACCAGAAGGGAACAGGCTGATCGGATCCCATGACAATCACCCAGTCCCCCACGGTGAGCACATTAGCTTCTGTTTGGCTGAGATATCTGCACCCCCCTTCACCCAGAGACCTCAAGAGATGGAGGCATCATTATTTCTTTTTGTAGTTCCTTAAAGTGTGAGTACAGGCTCTTATTTGCACTGGTTTGATTTCTGCCTCCAGACTCTAGTCCTCGTTGTGACTCTAATTTTAGTCAAACAGCCCTTGAGAAAGGACTTAGAGTCTCTTCCAGTCACCCATTTATTGTCACCTGAGTGTGGCCTTCCTGATTATTTCTTCCTTATACCAAGATATCTGGCTCTGGTCATGTTTGTTTGTTTTCTACCTGGAATCCAGCTTTTTACACCTCTCAGGTCAGGGCTTCCCATGAAAAGCATCACTGCCTTCAGCCTCAGCTGGGTGGTACACCTGGGACATACCTTCCCAGCCCTGTCAGCTGTTTCTCAGCTAACACATCATTCTTCCTCCTCCTTTCTGCCACAGTATCAACTTGGCAAATTGCATTGAATTTCAATTAATCTCCTAAAACATCTTCCAAGCTGCTGTTTTCCAGGAAATTCTCCCCTCTGCAGAAGCATCCCTCACAGGTTGTCTACTGGTTGCATTTTATGCACGGGCTCAGATTTATCGAATAAGCTACAGAGCAAGCTGGGATCCCCTGCCCTTGTGCTGACCACTGCCCCAGGCTTTAATCTGTGTACTTGCAGCTGGACCATTGATGAAAATGTTCAGCAGTTTCAGATGCTGTGTGAACTGTCTGAAATACATCCAAGCTTTTCTGATTCCCAGAGGGGATGCCCAGCTCCAGCCCACGATTAGCCTGAGCTGATCAGTCAATCTGCTACATTTTGTTTAATGTTCCCCCAACCAACCTCCCTGGAGCACTTTAGGAGCTCTGTAATAACTGCCAATGATATCTCATTTTTGAGATCTGCTGGCTCTTTTATAATGCATGCTTCACTGAAGCTGCAGAATGCAAAATTTTTCATCAGAATGTAAGAAAAAATATTATCAATATCTACGCAACAGTCATTATCAACACATTTATAATCTCATTCAAAACCAGGTTTGCTGCATAAGCTATATTTTTCAGAAAAACTGTGCTATTTAACATTTATTATATTTCTGTCCTTTGAATCTCTATCATTTAAATCCCTTATTAACTTTTCCATTATTTTGCCAGCATTAAGGATAAGAGTATGGTGTCTCACCCATGTCAAGTTTTTTAAATCTTTGGAAAATGCTATTATATTAACTATTTAACCCACATTTCATGATTTTAAAAGAGCATCACAAGGCCAGAGATGCTGTTTTAAAAATCCTCTTTTCAGTTTTGTGGAGTGCAAGACATCAAAGTCTGCTGCTTTAAACTTAAGTCTTCCTGCTGTGATATCAACCAAGAAACTTCACTGAACATTTCTGAATCACTACAGACAATTTTGCTGTCTTCACCTGGAAGCAGCCTAACACCTGAGTGGGGTCTGAAGGATTAGGGTGTGATTCGGCTGCAATATTCCAGTGCATCATGTGGCTGTATTTCATTTCTAAGCTCTGTTTTCTCTTACTACAATCCTACTGCAATCAACTGCAATAGTTCCTCAACAGGTTTCGTTCCAACCCCAACTGAATTATGAATGAAAAAAACTGCTGAAGTGAGCTTTCCAGCTCCCCCCCATCTCCTTACTATTCCTGATCTAACAGTAGGGAGCCAGTGTGTGGAAAAGGTGAATCACTTCCATTTGCATTTTGAGCAAACTGGTGTTATTAGCTGTGCCGAAGGCTTTTTGGTCCTTGGGCAGGTACAAATCTGTTTTACTGGGATTTGGTGGGAATGCAAAGACAGAAATGCAGGCTGCAGATGCCAGATTTCTACTTTATGTTACTAAAGTCCTCCTAGTTTAGTAACATACGATTAAATAAATATATGCTGAGGTACAAGTGGGTAACCTGCTACCCAAGCACTGCAGTAACTCTGTGTGGAAGGATTCTTCTCTGAGCTCTGTTGTTCTGGCTTAGGCTGCTCATAAGCACAGTTGTTTGCTTTTGCAGCAATAAAGGATTAAGACTTTCATGTTCTGCTGAAATAAGCCTGCAGTCTTTATGCTGCAATTCCAGAGCACTTCATCAGAAGCACAGACTTAGCAAGTCACACAATAAATGTGTTATCAGTTTTACCTTATCAGAAAAGTTAACACGAGCACACTGCTAGGAAAAATCTGGCTCATTTTGGTGGTACACAGGCTGTGTTTTCAGCACCAGTTCTGATCCTGAAGTATTCTGTAATGCCCAAAAGGATGGCACGTAAGTATCTCATTTATGATAAAGAAGTGTCAGTATAGATTCTGAAGCAAAAATTGCAAAGCTGGATTTCTTGTCTGGCAGTAGATTTCCAAACAATATACTTTGTACTGCGGTCATGTTTCAGTGCTGAGCTGTACCATTTATCCTACAGATGTCATTGCACACTCTCAGATTACTGTGAACTTCAGACATTGATACAAACATTTTATTAAGTTGTTCTAATGCATTGCTGCCATGATGAAGGTCTGGAAATAGAATTGATTAGGCTTGAATGTTGTTGTAAGATATTTTACAATGACCTCAGAGGTAAAAATACTGTGAAAAAGAAAATTTTCAAAAGCCAGCCTTTAAGGGTAAATGAGATGTGGAGATTTTAGTCTCACATCTCAGCATGTAAGAACTGGAATTCCTTGCCACACTGGGACAAACAACAAACTGCGTTTGACACAAGCTCCTGGCCTCAGGCAGCTCCCTGCCAGCAGGGCTGTGCTGGAACTCCTGCCCTGTTGCTACACATCAGAGAGGCAAGAACTAGAGGCAATCACCTGAGGCAATCCCCTGCCCCTTGGACTCGCTGCAGCAAGACACAGACCGAAACCTGCTCTTGTGCAAGGGTCCCCATGAAGCCAGCCAGGGCAGGAAGAGTGTTGGAGCAATGACCTTCTTGCTCTTAAACCACAGCTTCCTTTAACTGCTGTGAAAGTCAATTCCACCTTTGGCAGCACCAACAACTTTTGAGATCCACCCTGTTCCCCAGGCTCAGCTTGGGCTCTCCTGCCCCACAGTCAGGGCTGGAGTGCTTTAGTTACATGGGGTTAAACCAAAATCACTGCATCCTCCCACTGGTGCTGGTTAGCACAGGGCAGTAATGAGCATAGGGTTAACTCTGGTTTATACCGGGCTAGATCCTTAGAACAAGGTGCCTTACCTAAGTGGTGACTGAGCCACAGCCTTGTCCCGGGCTGAAAACCAGCAGACCCATCCCTAAGCTCTCTCTTCCAGCTCCATGAGTGATCCTGGGTATTCCACAGCTCTCGGCTTCTTCTCAGATTAAAGCAGAAGGAGGAAGGAAGAGCTGGCACTGTCCTCTAGAGACATTTGGCTTCTTATGTTAATGCTGACAATTTAAATTACCCTTATCTTTTTTATCCCTCTCTCCCACATTGCAGAAGCTGTAGCCAGCTCAGAGAAACAGAAGCAGACTGGGAGCAGCAGACATCTGCTTTTCCTGGAGGAGATGAAGAATATTTACCTATTGAACAGCAATATGACCTTAAGTAAGAATATGCAGATTCAATTTAATAACCAGCTAGGAAAATGCACAGTGTCTTTGCTTGGGATTGGATCCACAGAGCCACAGAAGAGTTTGGCAAATGGCTTTTCCCACGTTTTTGTGTGTGTGTATCAGTGGTCAGCTCTGTACACATTTGCTAAGGCTACTGTTCATTTCAGATAGCTCTTGCCATTTCAGCTCTGGAAAAAAATCTTGCTTTTTGTACCTCTATGAAGCATTATTCAAAAGTCAAAGACTTATGGTTACCTGGCAACCTATAAATGAAGTCTTTGAAAAAGAAACCTGGAAGAAGGGACCTGTTGAATATCAGTCTTCTTTCTACATTGTACATGAACCTCTCTCACAAAAGATGTCAAGTGTAAATGGCTCTTTCCACTCTGGGACTAGTTTAAACTTAGAAGTATTAGCAAAATACAAAAATATAAATATGTTTATATGAATAAAAAAAGATGGGAAAAGCTTTTCCCTGACCTTTTCACTATCCTGCCCTGGCCTGTAACTTCACCTGAGCTGCAAAAAAGCTTCAGCTCTCTTTGAAAGGCTGTAAGTGTTTAATTAATTAATTAATTTAACCATAAGAAGGGTGAGAGGAGTACACCCGAGTAACTGGTGCAGCCAGAGCATTGCAGTTTTCTCCATTCCAGGCTTCAGCCCTGCAGAGAAAGACTGCCCCTACCCATCCCATCCCGCCAGGACCTCGGTGCTGGCATCTGTCCAGTTAACAACACATTGAGAAAACCTTTTCTCTTCCATTGCCTCTGTAATGCCGAAGCATAACCTGACTCCAGGTGCGAGCTAGAGAACATTACAGGGGAAGCAGGGTGGACACTGAAGTGTGAAATGCCGATTTCAGAGCTTTCTGAACTGGGTGAAGAGCCCGGGCACAAGGGCTGCTCTTCCCTCTTGCCACTCCTTGCTGAGCACAGGAGGAAGCTCAGGCTGTTCCCTGCAGATGCAGCAGCAGCACCACACTCCCAAGCAGCTGAGCACATCGAGCACACAGATGTCTGGTTTGGTATTAACATCATTTCAGATGTACATTAGAGGGGCAGATGTATAATCTGGGACTACGTCCAAATTGTCATTTAAGGCGGTAAAATAATCAGCAAGAATTTCTTCCCTTCTATTGTTGCTCATTCTTCCTCCTGCTCCTTAAAAACCAAAGCAAGGAAAACGAAATTAAAAATAACAACCTTCAAACAAACAAACAAAACAAAAAACAAAAAAAAAAAACCCAACACAACAACAACAACAAAAAACCCAAAACAACAAAACAGAACAAAACTAAACCAAAAAAGAGACTGAAACATCACAATTGATGCAGTTCTATGCCACATTATCAAAGACTTGATTATCTCTGGAAGTGCAGTGGCTTTTGAAGTAAACAAACATTCAAACCTGCCGCATTGTAAAATGACCTTATTAAACTGAGGGTCAGACCCTACTTTACAGGTAGCATCTATAAAGAAGAGAAAGGTCTTAAAATGTGTTTAAATGTTTCTTTTCACAGTTCCTATCAACAGTGACTCCTGACCTCCCGCAGAAGAGTCTGTTCTCTGCCCTCTGGGCTGGGAGCACCATAGGAAAGCTGATGCCAGATGGGACATGGTGTTTGTACAGTTATTTTCCACTGATATAAGTAGTGAAGCAGAAATGATAAAACTTCACCTCCCTGGTAAAACTCAGAGTAGGTGGGATGCCAATGATCCTGCATTGCTCCCGAATGCACACTCTTCTGAATCGAGCTGTAAAACTGTTAGAGAAATTTTCACATGCTCTTCCTTCTACTTCACTTTTGCTATACTAACAAAAACAATAAAAGCTTTCACAGTGGTGCAATCAAAATTCATTCTTTGAGGCCAGCTCCAGAAGTTGCTGTGCTGGAAGACGCTAACAAGAAAAAGGGTTATTGTGAGGTTTGTTATCTACATTATAGCAATGGCAAGTTCATCAGCACAGACAGGAGAAAGATCTGCCAGAGTCACTGTTTGTTATACAGTACTTTCATCCCTGGAAAGGCGAGGGAACTACAGAATCTTGTGGTAGAACAACGACAATAATATCAGACTCTAGTTTTTCATCCCCCAAAAAACCCAAGCCCGGAACCCAAAGCTGTTTTTCCACAGAAATGTCACATCCCAGAAACATCAGAAAGCCCTTTTGATGACTGAGAGCTGTGCTACTGAATGCATGAGAGCAACAAGAGTGCTGGCCTGGGCTCCACTGTTGGTGAAATGATGGGAAACAATCAGATCACTGCTGACAACTTAAAGGCTTAGGAGAAATAAGAACATACAACAGGATTTCACAAATCACGAGGTCCATAGTGATAAAAATGTTTTACTTACTTATAGAGGACGAAATAAAGTTTTCCTAATCCCGAATCACAGGCTGTGTTGTAGGTAGGTGCACTTGTCAGATCCAGCAGACACAAAACACTCAAGAAAGAAAAATAATCAAATTGGAAAGAGCTGCAGATTACAGAAGTAACAAGATGAAACTCAGCCAAGTATCATTCAGCCTTCAGAATGTGCAGATGGATATAAAAAAACCTGAACACTGTCTTATTCTGTATTATTTAAAGTTATCCTCATAAACCCAAAGAACTTTTGTAAAATTCTTGCAGCTGAAATCAGAAATAGGACTCCAGTTAATTTTAGCAGATGCCTACAGGTATCCCATACAATATAATTAGTTATCTGGAAAATGGGAGAGGAGGGAGGAAAACTATTCTATTAATATTATTTTCACTTTCCTAAGACAAAAAAAAAAAAAAAAAAAAAAAAAAAAAAAAAAAGCAGGAGCACATGAAGCAAACATATATCAAATAGCATCAGGTGCACTTCTTCAGAGAGTTTAATAAAAACATTTAACAGAATGCAGCTGAATGCCTACAGTATAGTACTCTGCACCATGCAGTGCAATAATTATGCACAATTAAAGCCTACTGTGCAATTTTGTTGCCGTAAAAGCTCACTGACTCACACCAATTGAAAGATCTAAAACGACCTACTACAGAATCACTTCCCACAATTAAATGCCAATTCACAATTTCATCTCTATGGCCAAAATGCATTTCCCAGTTCGGTCTGATCTTTTCACGGTTGTGGTGTTTAAAGCTCCGAGTCTGAAAAAGTGAACAAGAATTAGCATTAAAATAGCTTGGAGAACACTTCCATGTTTCATTTCTCAGAAACACATTTCCATCTTGGAGGCTCATAATAGGTACTGAGTAACTAAGACCATCATGAAATTTTGCCAGAAATCTTAAAAATATAGGAAAGCTGCCTTCCCACTGTAGGAGAATGAATAGTGCACGCTCATTTACTTGTATGAAACCCACAGTGTGCAAGTACAGGCTTGTGTTCATTATTGGGTGCCTGACAATTCATATGGTCCCTCTGCAGAATACATTACAAAGAGTAAGGAATTTTAGACTTGTAAGTCTTAAATTAAATGTAAGAGCACTTCCAGGAGTCAGAAATTTCCACAGACTCCAAAACTTACTAAAAGGCATTACGGTGGGAGCTGGAAAGGAAGAAACCCCAGGAGAACATAACAGGCATTTTAGCCTCTTTTAGTGGAGAGCATCTTAGATCTAAAAGTGATGTATAAAAAGAGACATAATATATGCACTTATATTTATGGATGTCCAGCATTTCCCCCAAAAGTGTTCTTTTATCTCCATCACCAAAGAAGGTGTTTTCCCACTGGTTTCGGTGAGGTCATAATTTCACTCTTTGGAAATTTTCAGAACTGGGGCTTGAGGGACCTTGAACAACACCGCTCTTGCACAGAAAAACAGCTCACAAAGGGTCAGCTACCAGTGATGATAAAAGTGTCAAATTTTTGCTACAAAAATATTATTTTATTATTAATATGTATTTTAATAATACATATTAATTAATAACATATTAATAATAATATATTATTATTAATATGTATTTTGCATAAATAAAATTTATGAAAATAAATAAATATTACCAAGAAGGGTGTGCTGATCATGAGTAAAAAATCAAAAGGAGAATAAACTAGAAAATCAGTGAAACAAAGATGATATGCCAAGATTAAAAACAGATCCTTAAAAAATATTTAGATGTGGTAGTTAGTTATTTACCAATCCCTTCGGGGTAGCTAGGTTCAATTTTTGTTAGGCACCCATATAAAGAAGAACTCAAAACAATTTGCTGTTTCTCCTGGCTTGCCTTCCTCGAGGGCTCCCGAGATAGTGGGACACCACCCAGATCTCATCAACCTCACATTTGAAGAAATCCTGACCAGACACAGAAGCAAAGATAAAATAATCTAAAAATCTCCATCAGCCTGAGCAACCTACATACCACCAGGCAAGATTTTTAATTCCTGATAGTGTCCTCTCCCTGAGAGGTATCCTTTTTCTTCTGTAAACTGCTCTTCTTACTGTTATCCCTTTTCTTCAAAGAGAACCTGGCTTAGGCTGCTAAGCCAGTGGCTCTGGGAGCTGTGGGCCAGCAGAGAAGCCCCAAAAGCAGCAGTTTAAAGCAGCCTGGCTCTCATGCAGATTTGCAGCCTCAGAGTGGCTCAGGGTATCTTCCATCACTGAAATTCTTCAGCTGTCAGGCTGCAAGCAAGAATTACCTCTAGACAAGGCACTTTTTTTTCCTGTTATCTTCTATATGTTTGTTTTATTTAGTTTTCAAAGAAGATAATTTTTGGAGAAACAGCAACTTTGGCCATTTTGTTTGCTTTTTTTCCACTTGTTTTATTATGCAGAAGAGCAGTTTATACTACTGCTGAAAGACTATCACATGTGATGGATGCATTCTTCCTTGGTAAAAAAAGACTGCACATATTATTGCTAAATTATTTTGTAATTAATACTTTATATTTCAGGTTATTTAGCTCCCCATTTTATATCTTAAAATAATTTTAGTGAAGTAAGAGGTTGCTGTGTTTGTACAAAGAAGTCAAGGTCTCTCCCTTGGAAAATCATGACCCAGGTAGTGTGGAGCCATTAGGTTTGTTTTACTTTCAGAGTATACCTATTCCATCAAAAATTACAAAATGCTATCACATTCAGTCACCTCAGGCCTGACTTGCAAGGCAACACCATGTCCTGCAAGAAAGGGCAAGAAAGGTTTTGAATTTTATAATTCCGTGCACACAATTTCAAATCAGAGAACACAGCAGACAAAAAGACCTTGTCTGCTGTTCCAAAAAGGCAGGATTTTAGGCACGGAGCTCTGCCCAGACAGTCAGACAGCAGGAGCAGCTGGAGAGGACAGACAGAAATCCGTCACCCTTTTGCCTCTGCTCCTGGAAGCTCAGGCTGGATTGCTGGCGAGGGAGTGGAGGCAACACCTTTCCTCCTCCATCCCTGCAAGCAGCTTAACCCACTGAGGTGTTATTGACCAAACCCAGGCTCAGCTGGTGGTTTAAGGACAGAGTCAGCCTCTCAACCTGCAATTTTCAGCCTGAGCCTTAAATACTTTCCCAGCACGGGGACAAGCCCAACCCAACACCTTTGCCCAGGCCAAGCAAAGACACGCTGCCACCAGCAGCACAGCAAGAGGCGCTGGGGGCGAATTCTCAGGTTTCCCAAAGAACCTGCCAACTCCAGGCACCACGAGGTGTTTCCAAAGAAGCTGCTCCACGCTGCAGGATGTGTGGGAGCAGAGCAGCTCCTGGCCTGCCAAAGCACACGTGGGCCAAGTACCCAAACCAGAAATCTCTGCAGTGTTTTTCTGACCTTTTCTACCTGATCATGTTTTGGAGCACAGGGTGGGAGCTCTGTGGGGCGGTACCCCTGCTAAAGCCAGGGGTAAGATAAATTTAGCAGGCATCTTTGGAGGGCACACTGTAATGTCCGGATGAACCAAAGTCAATATTAAAGCCATCTCTGGAGACCATGTAAGTAGACCAACATGAAAAAGCACCAATATGAGCTTATGTTAGTAAGATTATGATTTCAAGGCCATTATTTTGGCAGCTCCCTGACAGCCACTTCATGTCACTTGGGCAACAGCAAGGCACTGTGTCCGTGAGAACCCGTGGGAAGTGGCAACTGGAGGACAAGGTTATGGAAAGACACAGGGTATGATATTCCTTTGTGGAGAAAAAATAAAGTAACAGCTCACCCAATGTCTTTCCCAGCCTCAACACTCCATGCTGTGCTGTGAACCCACACTCACCCACCCGAGGGCCCCTGACAGGAGCTCCTGGTGCTCACCTGGCCCTGCTGGCATCGGGAAGATGAAGCATGCTTGCCAGGGCTCTCTCTCCACAGCTGGTGATTCCAAAATTCTCCAGAGACAGACTCCGGAGCACAGCCCAGAGTTCCTGCTGCCTAGTGCTCGTGTCTGGGTGCTGGCTGTGGAATTCCCTCTGCGCCAGACACGGACAGCTCCCAGCAGCTCTGCCACAGACCCCACACAGAGCACAGCTCGGCCCAGCAGTGACACCCGTGGCGCTTCAGAAAGGGCCAAGGGCACCAGGGGCTGAGGGGACAAGCGTGGGACAGCCTGGAGAGTACCCAGAGCGGGCAGCAGAGGGAGGAGGTGCTCACGGAGGAGGACATAATACAAAATTGGCCAGGAGATAAACACAGGACTAAAACTGTGTGAATTGAGCAAGAACTCCTCTGAACTAAGTGCCCGAGGGGATTAGAAAGGATGGCAGGTTTTAACAGCTAAGGACTGTAGGGGATAACATTACAAATACACCCACTGGGGTCTGCCTTTGCCATAATATTTTTGCTTAGTTTCTATTATGCCATGCAGAATTGCAAATTCTGTGCATTTAAGTCTTTCAACATCAGTAAATATTACATGTGATTAATTTGTTATTGCACCGTACATACCTGGACCTGCTTCCTGAAGTGAGCTGGAATGGCACACTTCAGTGTGATGATCCATTATTGTGACATGTGCATCCCCTCCCTTTCTCCCTGGCCATGTCTGTAAGACTAAGGAGAAATACTGAGCTGAGCACCAGCTATTGTGTCAGCTATCAGGTTCAGCTTCCTGCCTTAATTTTGTAATTGTCTGTATATTTTAATAATTAGGATATTTTAATAATTGTCCATATTACTGTTTAGAGGAATCAACTCATGGAGTGTATATTTGGTAACATGATCTCTGTTTGATAACTAAACACCTGAAGAGTGAATCAGTTTCCCAATTCTTGAAGCATCCTTCACTAGAAGGTGTCTTCACCTTTCTTTCACTTGGGATAAGTGATGATTGCTCTGGGTGAATAAAGCTTGACTCTGCACGCCAGACCAGCCTGCTAGTCTGGAAAATTCTATACAGCTGCTTGAGCAAGATGGACATTTACAGGCCACGGACCAGAGCCAGGCAGTTCAATTAGTTGTATCATCTTCCTCTCAAGCAACTGCAGGCAAAGAAATTTTGCCAGACCTGGATTTGAAATAACAGAACAGATGACCAGTAAAGGAAGCCATGAATAAAACTACCACACTAATTAAGAGTAAATAATTATTGCAGAGTACACAACTAATTCTGAGAAGAATGTTCTGCAGACAGAAAATAGCAGCAAGTAGGTACTTACTTTGCAAAAGGATCAAGACTAGTGACACAAGAACTGTCTTCAGGAAAATAAACATTATTAAGGGTCAAGGACAGTCTGCCCTTCTATTCTCTTGGCATGATTTGTTAAACCCCATCCAGAAATTTATAACCAGCACATAGCCATGAAATCACTCACCCCAAGAAGCTCTGCACTTTAGTTACTATTAGCAATAACGTTAATATCATTCTAAAACCAAATGATTTGGGGAAATAATATTAAAAAACTCCATTCCAAGTACAGTGCAGAGAAGAACTGAAGCAGTAACTAGGAGAGAAACAGAAAGATGAAATTTAAAACTCTGAGTTGCCTTTAGGGTGATGGGCAACAAAGAAGTCACATTTAATATAAAGAATTCATTCATGTGATCCACATGCTCATGCAATCAGCAAGGAGCAAGATACATCTCTGTTGCTCCTACTCTCACTTTTACTGTAACGAGCCTCAGGTACATCTCTTTCTTCCAGTCACATTAATTTGCTACCAAAAATCTACAGAAAAGTTACAAAATCAAATTAACAGAAAATAAGCACCCTAAAGACCACATTTAGAGACAGTTATTTACCCATTGTAGGGATTAACTGCAGATTATCCATTAAAATCAGATTTTTTCATTGGTGAGAATTAGCACAGCTCCGTTCAAACAAATGGGGCCATGCCTTTGACTCCCAGTTGATGATCCAGCCTGTAACGCTCTCAGAAGTGGGATTTTGTTCACCTGAACAGAGACTCAGTGGGATGCCTCCAAGCAAAAAGTTGTAAGTCAGTGTTCACAGCAAGCCCAGTTTCACACCACACCTGCTGAGATGTTTCAGCTATCCTGAATTCTCCAAAAGGCTGCTTTGTCTGCAAAGGAAGGGAAAAAACCCTCCCAATACAGCAGCAAATTAAGAAGGGGGAAAGGGACACCCTATATTTAAAGCCCAAAAAGCACAGAGAAATCTCAGCTCAGTGGGACAGTGAGCGTGTGGGCAAGGGGTAATTTTTTAGGTGTTTCTTCAGAGAGTTACAATTTACATTGTAAGTGCTTATACTTTCTGTAAAAGACACACATTTCAGGCTCCCAACTTTTGGAAGCCAGACTATCTCCAAGGAGTAACTTGGTGCATTTAAAGATGGGAAAAAGAGAAACACAGTAGGTTTGTGGGAGTAACACGTGATTAAAAACCAAACAAAAAGCACACCAGGGTACCACTAACCAGCACAGTCCATTTACCAGTGGAAGAATTTCTCCTACCTAACCTGAGTTTGGTGATTTGCAGAATGCAGGAAAAGCATTTTCAGAGGTCCATGAATAGGTTTAGAGGCAACAAGGTGGCTCAGAGGAAGCAAATGTTCAGACTCAACAGAGTGTGGGTGGAGAGTGATGAAATTTTTGCTAGCAGGATGTTTTCAAAATGTTTTTCACTATGTGCAGGTTTTTCTAAGCCAGAAAAATAAATACGCAAACATCTCTGGGGTGTTTTGATGCTGTAAGGTATGTCTGCTCTAAGGGGATAGAACATAAAAATTCACTGCTGTAAGAAGGAATAGCTTAGAGAACAGTAAACATGGAAAAGGTTTGATCTTCCAGCTTTGGGAATTACTGATAACTACCTTAAGGGGCAGAATTGGAGATGGAGAGAGAGGACTTGCACAGCCTTCACCCTGTGTGTGTGCCACCCTATTTACCTCTCTTCCTACCCCTCTCTCCTTCTTGGCTTATTCCTTTCCCTGGTCTCCTACAGATGTGAATTTTGGGTGAGATTTTTACACCTGGGCCAGTTCCTCAAACACTGAATCTCAGCCACAGTTTTTAACATTTCTACACCTCCATTATGGTGGCTCTGCACCCTTTGGTACTGGCACAGCTTCTGTAGCAGCAGCCATCAAGGTAAACCGACATTTTCAAGCAGCTAAAAGACTTCCTTTAGAAATGTAACAAATAGTAGTTAATCTTCATTGGTGTGTCTCCGGTGGCATGTGCACTAAAGGTCCTGGCCCAGCACTGGTCTCTCAGTGCTGGCACCTCTAGCCAGCACTGATTAAGGACTTTGGGAAGCAAACTGACTGCTCAAGTAGCACAGGTCAGGCAGGGCAGGAGGAATTAGGGAGATTTAAGGGAATATGACAGACAAGACAGTAATATTGCTGCAGGGCCTGGGTTGCAAGCTGTAGCGTCCTTAAGAACTGAGGCATTCTTATGGATATGGGAACAACATTTTTGTGCCCAGGCCCTGAAGCAACTGTGCCAACAATTTATCTTGTTTTCACCTCCTAAAAAAGGAATTGTAATCATTACCATGATTTTAGGAAGGGGAAAACCCAAACCACTGGAAGGTGAAGGAACTTTCCCAAGTATAATCAGTAAGGATAAGGAAGGGAAGAGGTAGTATTGTGTCTACTCACAACACTCAAAGCAGCACACAAAAGGCTGGGTCCTTGGAACAGGACATGCTCAGGAGGACGCTATGGAACTGACTGTAGGACTCTAGAGTTTCTCTAAGAGTCCGTTCTGTTTTGAGTTTACACCCAGCAACCTTTACCTTGAAACTGTTATCCTCTCCTGAAAAACCAAACCAAGCAAGAAGCACAGTGTTTTGTAAACATATAACACAATATTGTTATGTGGAACAAGCAGCTTTGTTCAGGAGCTCTGTTGAAGATCCACTTCAAGGCCAGCACACACTTCAGATTTAAATAGTCTGGTATGTGAGGAGAAATTCACAAAGCCAGGATTCTCAACTCCTCTGTACTTCTGCCTCTTTGCTATACTGCTAGGGTGACACTGCTGCCAATTTTTCAAACAATTTAGAATTGGACGGGCTGTTTTTAAACCTGGGGGTGGGGGGGAGGGCGAGAAAAAGGGAAAAATGAAGAATTTATAAAGGGAGACATAAGTGTGTCAGTTTTAGAAATCATCTGCAAAAGGAGGAGGTAGGCTGGCAGGTATAATGGCAGACCACAGCCAGAAAGCAGAAATACATCATTAAAAGCATTAACTAGGTGTTTCAAGGAATTACTTTGGCAGGGTGTCAACATGACATTACTATTATTTCATGAGAGACTTGATGTGTCATCAAACCTTTATACCATTTAGACCCCTAAAAGCAAATTAGTGTTTTTTAAAATAATAAAACACTTCTACCATTTCAGTTTTTGGGTGTTTTGAAACTTTTAATCCATGACAATCTGAAGCTGATTCATCCACTATTCACAGAACAGTTGAGACTCTCACAAAATTGTTCTGTCTTGAAGCTTTATCAAGAACTCAACCTCTTACCTTACCCTCGAGTACAAAAGGAGCAGACAAGGACAGGAATAATTTCAGCTCAGGCTGACTCCTTTTGCAAGAGCTCAGGTATACCTCATTTAGTGGAAATCCATTATGCATCTAATTCCAAGGGGCTGCTCATTCCCTTACCAAGGCTCTCCATCAGCTCCTGACAGATCATCACTTTGTTCTTTTCTTCTCTAGGTTAGGCTGGTCCTGATCGCCCCTTTGCATCTCAGAGAGGACACTGACTTAGTCCATAACCATTTCCTTGAGAAAAATATTTCACTGCCACTCTGTTTTACCCTAGGAACACATTTTCCAGGAGCTTCTCTTCCTACACTTGAAACTCACTATGGCCAACACATTCCTGTAGGAAGAGTAATGAATCCAACTCCATTTTTAAGCACTGGGAAAAACATCACATGCAAAACAGTGACAGATGGAGCTGTATCAGCTTTTACCTAACAGTGAAAGGGGAGGTAGAAGTCAGTTTCAGCACTTTTGCCAAAAAGTGTTTTATCAAAAGACATTAAATTACTAACACATATCCATAATATTTTTAAATATTTATACTATGAACTAATGACATCCTCTCAATTAGTGCAAAGTGTCTTCTGTACACTCCTGTGTGAGGAAGGAGACACATAAAAAGGCAAGGAGGACTTGGGGAGAGCTGTGCATGAGACCCAACTCCATTCATCATGGTCCTTGCATCGGATTTCCTCTTTATCTCCCTTTGCTCCGAGATCACCGCATGTCCCATGGCCAGAAACCTCTCATGGGGCATCACTTCCTTGTTTTCCTGCAACACCACAGCCACAAAAGCCACCTGCTTAGAACTTAACTTTTTAATTTTTTTTTTTTTTTCTTCCAAAAGGATTAAAAAGAAAAATCATACTGGCAGATGAGCTTCTTTCTTAACGGGAACACTATTACAGATAGACAGAATGTTCCTTTATGTTTATGAAGCTTCTCTTGCATTGTGTAAATGCACACTCGCAGTGTAATCATGAGTTTTCTATCATCATTAGCAGCAGGATCCCAGTAGTTAAATCAAAGAAGCCTAGTAAATGCCCCAACACTGGAATATTCCCACAAAGAAAAGCCTATTTAGATAATTAAAGGAATCTTTATGATATGAAGATTCTCATCTCGCAGCAAATTATAACACATTAGGTAACACTAACAAAAAAAGTCCTGAAAGCTTGCAAAGCCACAAGCTAGAACTGGCTTTTCTTTCACGGTCTTTAAACAGTGGCTGGGGGCAAGAGGAGGGGGAAGTGTGGGGAAAAGAGGAAGAAGAGTTCACATTGAGGTAGTAAACTATTGTTTCTTTGGAAACCTTAAATTTTGCCCAAGTTTTTTAAAATCAATATAAATGGAATACACTTGGGTTGCAGACATAAATAAAATCCAAGAAACTCTCCCACATACATACTGTTGATAGAAAAAGAAGTTTGAAAATGGGGTTTAAATCATCCTTCTCAGAAGCTTTAAACCTCACCTTGTAGCAAGTGACACTGAGCTTCTGGCAAGTGGCAGTTTCATGTTATGAAATGTGTCTCCTAAAACTGAAGAGCACACAGAGCAGAACAAGATAATGTGTCAACAAATTACATCCGAAAGACTGAAAGCAATCTAGAGAGCCTGCACTGACTGATCCCTTTGTATACAGGGAAGTACCAGGTGTCAGGATATCACAGAGGAGAGTTTAGATCTTATTAGCCTAACAGAATAACAGTACATCAATTCAGTGTGGATAAGGAAAAACAAATGAACAAATACCCACAAAACAACAACAACAAATAAAAGAAAACAAACCAAAAAACAAGTTCTTACCTCAGTTGTTTCCCCAGTAGCTCCTTCTGAGCCTCCACACATCTTCATCAAAGGCTCCACTGCAAAATCTACTCCCTGTGGTTCTGTCACCACCTGCCCCAGCCATTTATGCGGCCAGCTGTCCCCTCAGCACAACTCATCAAGTACTGACAGAGCCTAAGAAAGTGATGTGTTTTAGGGTTTCATGTTTTAATGGCAGAACGTGCCAAAAATTATTCCACATTTTACTTTATCTCTACGACTTGAAAGGGAGGAATCACACAATGACTGGGATTCTAGCCATCAGTTAGGACACTAGAAAAAAGAACAGGATTGTTATTGCCAACTTGCCTTTGAAAGTATATAGAAACTTTTCATGCCAAGTTGCTTCGAATTTTTAATTTGAGCTCCAGAATTCCTATTGCTTGTCAGGGAATATGAGATGAACTCCTTGTTAATTAGTTAAGGGCAAAGCAACTATCCCCTTGTTTTAGTGTAAAAGCTGCTTCTTCCTACAGCTGTGCAGTAATATTTATGAACCTGGTAAAAAAGAATTCAGCTGTAGTTAATCCAGAAAACTCAGAAAAGCCTATGGTGGAATTTTTTTCCTCTTTTTTTTATTAAGTATTTAGGTAAATGCCTATCATCCCCGAGGTTTTCATTATTAAAGACGCTGAAAGTTCAGCTGCAAGAAGAAAGGTCAATGTCTAGCCCTGGTTAACTGCGGGAATCAGGGATGATAAACAGGTAAATTAATTGTCTTTTCACTGTTTATACATAAATTGCTCAGCCGGAGCCGCGGGATGGGCACGGCCGCAGCTCCCCCTGCTGCTCACAGGCCTGTGCACACTTTGCCATTCAGGCGCTCGCAAGAGATCCAAAATCGGTGCTTGACTGCTTGAATGACCCGACTGCCGTGGTTTGGCCCCAGCCAGCATCCAGCCCCATACAGCCGCTCGCTCACTGCCCCAGCAGCGGGATCGGGGAGAGAACGGGAAGGGTAAAAGCAAGAAAGCCAGTTTAACAGGGAAAGCAGAGTGTGCGCGCAAGCAAAGCCAACCAGGTGTTCAGCCATCCCCAGGAGAGCAGGACCCCATCACAGGTAGCGGTGACTCGGGAGGACAAACACCACCACTCCAAACGTCCCCCTCTTCCTCCTTCTTGCCCCCGCTTTAAGTACTGAGCACGATGCCCTGCGATCCGGGATATCCCTGTGCTCAGCCCGGGTCACCCATCCCGGCTGGGCCTCCTCCACCCTCCCGGGCAGCCCAAACTCCTCCTCCCCAGCGGGGCGAGCAAAAGCAGAAAGGCCTCGCAAGCCCCGCTCAGCAGTAGCAGAAACATCTCTGTATTATCATCCGTGTCCAGCACAGACCCAAAACACAGCCCCTTACCAGCCACGGGGAAGAAAATTAACCCTGCCCCAGCCAAAATTAACCCTGCCCCAGCCAAAACCAGCACACAGACCAAGCTGACACCAAATTACAACCTTCCACATCCTGGCTGACTTCAGGTAAAATGAGACATCCCAAAACTCACTTTAAGCCCACCCCTAGTCACCATTTTTCTTAACTGATGATATAAAACACATTAAGCAGTAACCCTAACCAAATACCAATTCCTGTTAAGAAAATAAGATTTATAATCTTTATTGTTTACTTACATATAATAAATATAATACAGAACAAAAACATCACACCCATAGATTGTATTACACAGGCTGTTAATCAGAATACATTACATTTTCTTTTCATTAGCCCTTTTATAGGGTTTTGGTACTGGATATTAAGAATTTCAATTTATAAACCTTTTAACATAAAAACAATCTTCCAATTTTCACCTTCATGCATGTTTCAAATATTCATATATATACCGATTTTGTTAAAAATATATAAGCACTGTTCAGTATTTGCAATATAGGACTTCAATTTCCATTCATTAGATCTCTACTAATATAGAGAATTTCAAAATAATTAATAGCTTAAATCTGATTTTAATTAAAAATACTTATTCTATATTTTTTATTTAACTGACCTCCCATCAGAAAATGAAGTGACAGGACAAAGACACCCCAGGCAAAAAGCCAGTGTTCACTTTTAAAGAACAAAGGGTAGAAGTTCTGGTCCTTGCTTCACCTGTATTATCCTGGAATAATGGAGACACAATTTGGTATAAAGAGGGCAGGAGAAAACCAGATTTTCTGAAGAGATATGCATCTTCTTTTCAGATTTACCACTGCCATCCTGCTGTTTTCTTGGCTTAAAAATCACTGCATCAAACCCTGATATAAGTTTTTCTCTGCATGAATATCCTTGCCATTAAATGGAAATTAGATTAAAATGCTACATTTCTTCTTTATCAAAAATAGATCAAGGTTTAACACACTCTGAAATCAGGTTTTCAAGTGCAAATGCAATACACATCAGTAATTCACGTTCTGCTTTCACTAAAGAAAATGGTTAAAAGATGATGCATAAAGATGTTTCATAGAGGATACGTATCTGGAACTTGCTATGCTCCCAGAACATCTGAATTATCAGACTTCGGGGGGAAAAAAAGTTTTCTTCAGGTGAAAGCTCTTCAGTTAAAGCAGCTTCCACTTTAAAAGTGTAACTGAGAATTCCCTGAAACTCCGTGTAAAATGCAATGCCAAAACAACCATCAAAACTACACCTGGTTTTGTGCATCTTTTAACGCAGTCAAGTTTCAGGACTTTCATAAATCAAGGTTTCATTAACAATTTTGTTATATAATATCTACTCCAAAGAGACCTTACAAAAATTTTAAATCATTACAAACACCCCTTCAGCTCCACAATGTTGAAGTTGTAGCTCATACTTAGTACATTTCTCTAATTCCATTCAGGTAATGTCAGCTCCAACACCTGGCTACGCTCTCCATGTAGCCTTGTGCAAACAGCCTCTCACGAGTGCCAATTAACAGAGCATTCCTTTGTAACTGCATTGGATGGACTTCAAAAAAACCCAAACCACAAACAAAAATAAACCTCCTAAGTCTCCAAATATATTTTTTTTTCCACGATTTTTTTTTTAACAATCACAGGGCTTAATTTAAGCCTTCAGCTTCAATATGAAATGATTATTTCAAATACCTACTTTCTATATTACATCAAGATCAACCAGAGATCAAGCCAATAAACTACTGCCCAAGCGCTTCCTATGTGGAATTGGGCTACGCAGGAAGTTCCCCCAATGATTTTACAGCATATGCTTCCTACTTTCCTACTGATAGTCTTGATTTTCAATTGAGATTTGTGTTTTAAATTTATGGTTTTTTTCTTCTCCAATAGGAAAGTGACATTGTTTGGTTGGAAAGCCCCTGCTGTTCCCCTAGCTAGAGGAAAACGTAGATACTGAAATATTTTAGAAATTACTCATTCTGGCAGTGGAACTACCTTAGTTGATACACAAGTGGTCAGATTCAGGTAGAAGAGAAGCACCACATGTAACACAGACAAGGAAGACTTGTGGACTGGCAACATCAGTAATATATTGACTGATATCATCGATAAAAATACAATCATTTGCATACTGTAAAATTAGTTCTGTGCTGAATGGCTAATTCCCGTCAGCTTGATAAGTGTGGGGTTTCATTGGTTTTATTTGGTTGGGTTTTTTAAAAAGACAAATGGGAGAAAAATCAGGAACATACGTGAAGAACTATAGAAACAGCCCTGAATTATTATTTGAGGCCATTTCAGTGTCCTGTCATATTTCTTCTGTGAAACAAAAAGAAAATTTGTGCAACTTCCATGAAAAAAACCTTCAGAAGTTCATTAATAAAATAAAGAGAACATTGGATGCAACTTCATAAACTGAGATGTAGTTAAAGGACTCTGAACTTGTAGAACTAAACAGCTGCTGTCTACAAAAATCCTCAGAGAAAAGCTCTTAATGCTTTTTAAAAGTAGGAAGCGAAAGCCAGATGGAATTCTGGATGCACTCCACATCATGATGGCATATCCAGAAAAGGTTTGGTTACCTACTAATACCAGATGTAATGACAAGAGTGAGAACACAGATCTCTAAGTAGTCACATTACATGTCAGATTTATGTCTAATGTCAGATTTCTAACACCACAGAGGACCAGGGCAGTCAAAATACAATTACGCTGGCTTTACCTAGAGAGGAAATTCACTTTGCAGTGAATGCAACAGGGCATGGAAATGGAAATGTCAAAGCAGAAATCATCAAGAGGAAGCTGATGCTCAAGGCTGATGACTATGATCACATATTCTCACTACAGACAAAAAAAGTACACAGCAAAGTGCAGGGGTTAATATTTCTCATGCTGCTGATTTTAAACAAAAGTCACATAGCAAGACAAATTCACCTTCTAAATAATTAAGCTGCATACTGGATATGTGGAAATATCGTTTGTGACCAGTAACAGTAGAGTGTTTACCATTTTTACCAGCACTAAAATCCCTCAATTTATATTACTGAGGTCTTAAAGCAAACCACTCCAGATACATGCTGCAGACAGAAATACTGCAAAGGCATAAAGGTCAACCCAACTGCAGAGTTCCCTTCAATAAAATTCTACTTTATTAATGCTGTCTATGACTCTCATGGGCTTTGGATCAAATCCCAGTCTAGCCAAAGTAATTTTACAGGAAAAACAAAGAAAAAATCCCCAAAGTGAACAGACTTTGTAAAAATTTAATGATATAAATGAATATATTTACGTTAGAGATTTATCCTGATATACCCCAGAATCAGATTATGCATTATTACAGCACTGCCTAACCCTGAAAGTTAATGTCACTGTCATGCCAGAAGTGCAACTTCAAAATCAGCAGAGTAACTATTCATTTCTAGGTCGCAGAGGATAATAAAGTAGAAAATCACAAACATTTCAGCATCAGCTTAGAATGGGTATTTCTCCAGAAAGTAACAAAGTGTCAGGCAGAGTATATTTTATTGACATCTTTAAATGCTCTTAACATTCTCATCATGATTTACCTGATAAGCCTAAGGAAATTCCACATGGAAGTTACATTATGTGAAATGTTTGAGTGAAATCTGGAAATGTTTGTAGGGATTTTAAAAGCGGGAATTAGTTATCAGCTCTCACAAGGTATGGTATTATCCGTATTTCCCTGAGAAATCATGCCCTGCAATGATCATGTAAAACAAAGTAAAACATTAATGAAATCGTGGATTAGATAAGGAAAAAAATGCATAACAACAGTTTATGAATGAACACATAAATGCTACTGGAGTTATAACTATTAAATTGCAGGCACTACATGTGGCAGCCATAACAGAAATGGTAACTAACTCAAAACGTACCCCAAATAAAGAAAACTGATTCAAAGTACCATCCTACAGTTAGCCATATAACTCACCATTGTGTATTAACATCAGTTTGCTTCTTGATTTTTGAGCATGCCATTCTTCACTTCATTTACAAACACTCTGCCTTTCCAAGGCCTATTTCCATATGAAATTTAAAGTGTGCCCATAAACTCAGCCCATCTCCAAAATTTAACTGGTTTTCCCTGTCTCCTGATAGCTCAGATCAGCTCAGTAACATAATTTCCCGAAGATAGGAGGATCTTTTAGTAGGGAATAGGAATGACAACATTCAACACTAAGAGAAATGGAACCAAGAATTACAAAGAAATCATTTTGCCACCTTATTTAAAGCCATCACAGCTGTGAATAGCAGTACCTAGGCACAAGTATTGTGACAGGAATGACAATTACAGCAGCACACACCAAGAAAAGCAATTTGCAGGCTCTCCTATTTTTGTTAGTACATTCCAAGAAGGTCTGCCACGAATAGACCAAGTATCACCTGCAGCTCCCCAGCTTGAACAACCGCCCTGCTTAACACCCCATTTCCACAAAATACTCTGCATCTGCCGTGCCACAGGGACACCCAGGCAGTGCCTCAGCCTCCAGCTTCTGAGTCAGTGTGCAGTCCCTGCAGCCCAACTCCATGGCCAGCCAGACCAGTCCTGTCCTACAGCCCCTATCCCCCTATCCCACTCACAGGGATTCCCACAGGTCAGGAGCCAAGGAGCAGGACGCAGTGAACACTGGGAAAGCCAAACAGCAGGCCCTCAGCACCTTCAGGAGCACTCATGTGCCCCAGACTCTGTTACAGAGGTGGTATTTCCATCCCTTGCTGAACCAGCATTACATCTGCAGCAGTCCCTTGTAGCGAACACATTTTCAGCGTGACTGAAACCAACACGAAGAGGCCAGAAAAACTGAAATCCTTTTCTACCTTTGCTCTGAAGTGCAGCACACTGCTTATCAAACTAGGGGACACTCACCAAAACCCTAAAAGCAAAGGCATGCTCTGCAGCTTTTGGCAAATTATCATAATTTCCTTCATATACAAAAACCAAACAGCCCCAAAACCTCAACTGCACACACAGAAGAAATTGATGGTTGTCTCAAAGGATTACAGGAATTAGTTCAACTGTTTGACAGAGCAACACACAGTATTCATTTCCCACCTTGTAGGCCTGGGAAATCACTGTTCCTTAACCATCTAATGACAATCAAAGAAATGCTCGACACTATTTTTCTAAAGCATATGTGGTTCCTACAAGAAGTAAGTCAGAATAAAGACATTCCCAAATTGAAACAGTAAGAGCAGTGACAATTTACGCTACCACACAGAGGTAAAGCACTCACGAGAGAGCCCCTTCACATTCCAGTTGTGTCACGGGGAAGAAAAACCCAGCACGTCTCCATTGCGTCAGAGGTACCTGAGAATCAAAGCTAAATCTCTTGTGCATTTACCAAGCACCCAATAGAGAGCTACGCAATTTACATTTCAAATCAGACATCATATTTATAAAATATCGTTGTACTAAAAATCACAAGGTGGTGTAGAAAAAACTCCATCACATTCTATTAAATGCAGGAACAATGTTATATGTCATAGCTTCTGTAATTAAAAGTGTAACACGTTTCTTATAACTACAGGGGCACCACTGCTTAAAAATCCTTTCAGGAAGGACAGTTTGTTTTGTTCTTACTATTTAAAGAAATGTAATTTAATGCAAAAACACAGCTTAAGCTACCTAGTGCCACGAGATAAAAATATTTCATATCTTATTAAAAAAAAAAATGATCACATTTTTGTTAAAAACAAAAACATTTGGAAAGGCCTGACTTTGAGTTTACTGAACGTTCTTCAACATTCCTGGGGTCAGAGGCAGAAGAATATTCTCTTAGTACTTCTTTTCTTAACCTCTCAAACTAATGAATAATGCAAATTAACAGTCATATACATGAGAGGCTATGATGATCTTTGACTTTAACCCACAAACACAAGGGCAAATATAAATAGCAACTGCCCATTTGACATCACAGATCCAATCGTATTTGCATGACCAATTTCAAATAACAGCAATAGAAAATTTTGCTACAAATGCTGTCATTGTCCATCTGAAAGCAAACTCAGTTTTCCCAGGCTTAATTCACTGATGCCACAAGTCCCAGCTGATTCAAATTTGGAGTTAATGCCTGGTATTAAATATTCAGCATTGAATGTCATTGAAACTTTTTATTAACTGAAGAGAGACATTATCTTTTTATTTTGAGTAGGCATTACAATACTTCTTGGAAAAAAGTTGACGCAAACATCCTCTAAATTTGTCAGAATTTTAAAGGACAAATCCAAAACCTAAGGAAACTCCACTAATCAAAAAATGCCTGAAAATTCTACTGAAGTAAAATTTAGTTCAACATACTGCATTTTCAACTCCTCAACTTGTGGGGTTTGGAAATTTAACTGTGAAATTTAATCAACTTACTTGTCTCTTTTGGGTTTGTGATTTTGTTGTGCTTGGTTTGGGGTTTTTTTTTTAATTCCTATTTTAGTGTCCAAGAAGGACTTACTATCTCATCTTGAAGAGATGCCTCAGACCACCAAAGTTTGTAGTGCAACCCAGTATTAAAAACAGGAAGGAAAAATTTTATAAACATTTGAACAGAACAGCCCCAGGTTAATTTTGTCTTCCTTCTCTACACACAGTTCTTATATTAAATTTCAGCTGCTGGCTCGAATTCTTCTATAAATGTAGAGCTAAGCATGTTGCTTTCCTGCATTCCCTTCAAATTTTTTTTATCACTAAAAGATCAAAATTTCTTTTGGAAAGATCATTACTGAGAGCCAAAACATGGACAGGCATTTCTGCTATGTCATCCTTCTGTATTTGTGTGGAGGGACAGTAGAAATAACCTACATAATTAATAACCTTGTTATGTGGAAGAAAATGCTCCTGGCTAAAAATCCACCTTACATTCATTATAAAAAAATAAAATCCATCAAAAGCCAAAATTAACTTTGATCTAAGTGTCTTATAGTCCAGGAGCTGGAAAATGGCATTGACTAATTTCAAATATTCCTGAATATAATTATAATAGCTTCTCTGGATTAAAAAGGATAGAAACACTGCAGTGGAAGGAAGATAATTACCAGTTTTAGAATAAATTTATTAATACAGCTGGGGGGAAAGAAAAATCAATGCAAACACCTTTCCTTTTCAGATTGCTTAGCAGATTAGTGTAGTGCCAACCCATTTAGTGAAAACTTTCATAATTAATTTGATCTCTTTCACAATGTGGCAGCTACACCTGAAAATGTTCATGTCTGAAAGACAACTGGGATTGAGAATGGGTTAAAGAACCAGTCTGTTTTAAAACATGTATAAGAATGTATACCCAAGTGTACTGTAATTAGAAATATTTTACCATTCCCGGAAATTTTAAGCATTCCTGATTGGTGGGCAATTTTTTTGATTTTTAAACATCAGCACCCATTGCTATTAGAAGGCTACTCAAAATGGCCTAAGACATTATATATGTAGTGTTCCAGGACCGTACAAAGATCCTGCCTCAGTAATTATAAGAATGCACTTAATAAATTATTTTTCTATTTTCATCTATTAATATGCAAATCGTTTATACAACATAAAAAATTTAATTTGTACCTACTACAGGTAACATATCTATTTAGCTTTTCATCTGAAAGCCTGTAAGACTCGATGACCTGCAAACTTATTTACATAACTCACTTTAAAGTATCTTTTAAAAATAATATTGTCCAGCATTTAACAAAATTGTGACTTAAAAAAAGAAAGAAATCACTTAACAGCATTTGCTTTCTTGATTTTGTCAAGTAATGTCACCAGCTCAAGTGTTATAAGGCAGGTTGGTTGCTCAGATGGACTAAGACTCCCTATGGTGACAGGCATGTAGTAAATCTGTTCATTTATAAAATCAGATGAAAGCAAGAAAGAGAAAAAGTTTAGAGTTTCAAAAGAACTGAAACTTCTTATTTTTACTACAAATTCAGAATAGGCACTGAAACATGATTCCTTAGGGACTTTTCCTGAAGATTGTCTCTTCGCTGGGCATCATTCCATTTTTAAACTAAGAAGAAGAAAAAACAAAATTATCAGGGGTACATAATTCAGGATTACAAAAGAGGAATTACTGTAAGTCTTTGTTTCCATCTTACTAACAAAGGAAATAACTCCATGTCTTATGACATCACAATTACTGCTTTGGTTAGAATATTTTTAATTTCATTATTAGATTTAAGCAACACTGGAAAATAAAAATATGCCTTTCAAGTAATTCTGCATTCATTATTGAAAACCAAAGCTCTGAAGCACAGGGCTAGGAGAGTCCTAAACTTTGTCTGTTTTAATGCTCCAAGCCAGTACTGACAAACCATGTAATGTTCCTTTCAGAGATTTGTTTAACCCCCTCTTAAGGAGGGATATTTTGCAAACTCTTTACCTATTCTAGTCTACTTTCCCTATCTTATCATGAGAAATATTTAGCCTAATATTGAATAGAATTTAACAACTTAATTCTTGTCAACCACAAACACAAGGGCTCCTTTCCACTTTCAGGACCCGTAAGGATAAAGTCTGGTGATGTTCTCTAAACGTCCTTAAATGCTTGGTGTTTTTCATGAGCTGCAGTGGCCCAAACTGAGACCCCAACAGCATTAAAGACTGAAGTAATTACCTCAGATGCTTTCCAAACACATCATCCGTGCCAAGAAGCTGAATGCCTCTTCTGGCTTATTGACTCACATCCAGTTTTGGATGAACTTTGTAATACTCTTTAGTAAAAAACTCCATTTCAAAACCATTGGCCAAGAACTGTGAGAATAATGCTTGGCAACATGCAGTAGTAATAACTTTGAAGATACACTTTAAAACTCCGTCCATCAATACAGAACAAGACTGACTGCATGCTCTTTAAAAAACGTGTCCTCACATAACACAAATGCCACCACGAAAACCAATCCTCACCTTTCTGTGCATCGTTTGAGGTTTATTAAAGGTTTACCTTTTGTCTATGAACAGCAGCTGTCTCCATCCTGTGAAACACTATGCATAGGGATGAGGCTTTCACACTGCTCGCTTTCTTCTGGCATTCTTAAAAGAAACATAGTTATTTTAAGTCATACAGTAATATTAAATTGGTTGTTATGAAGCCAACAGAAGTACCAAGTATGCAGCTGTTTGATCTTTAGCCATCAAAAACATGCAAAGACTCCTTAATTATATCAAGTGTACTCAAGTTTGCACAATTCTCACTGCATGCGCTGGGTACAGAAATTATCATAGAGGCATTAAGGGAAAAAGCTGTGACAACCACTAGGAAACTTCTTTTAAAAGGTAAACAGACTTCATATCTTTCCATTTTCTGAGCATTACATAGGTTAATAAATGGATTGGCAACTACAACTATTTAGAAATGAGTACACCTGAACATAAAATCAGGTGAAAATAAACAGAGTATGAATATTGTGGCTTTTAGAAGAGTAGATGATATTGGAAAGGCAAAAGAAGAGACAGGATTACAGTTTGTCATTGCCCTACCTCTGAATTCGATGTTTTCTACAAATAAAGGCAAAAATTCTTCTGATCCCCACCATCACTGGATCCCAGTTGTTATAGTGACACAAGAGAGTTGCAATGAAAAATGAAAAAAATACAGGTACTGCTCCTGCAAAAAATAACCAAGAAAACTGCACCTGGAATTGAAACACAAACATCATTCACTCAATAGCTTAAAACAGAATTGACATGCTAAATATTTGGAATTATTATTATTGTAAGTTTGAGATGCAGTTTGAGTTATTTTAAACAGCGTGTGTCATTTGGTACAATTTCTATAGCTATTGCTTCTTCTAAGAACTGCATAACCTGTTCCCACTGATCCATTCTTTAAAATGGAACATTCTGTTTGCACTGGGAGCTGAATGAAGACTGCTATTTCCAAATAGTCTCGGTTTTAGGTTTTCAGCTGTGTCTCTGGTGCCAAGGAGAAAGCCTCCTAGACATTCCACGGGTTGGAAAGAGATGATCTTTAAAGTCCCTTCCAACCCAAACCATTCCATGGTTCTGTAACTCCGAACCAAGGGCACAAGGACAGGAAGAGCCTGGGACCTGCCTTTCAGGACAACAGAGCTACGAGCTGTGGACACGGGCCCCCGTGTGGAGAAAAGATCCAAAACTGAAGATTTTGGAGAAAACAGATTCAGCTTTGGTACCTGGCACTGATGACCTGTGGTGGCCGGTGAACATACCTTTATGTTAAGGTGATCAAAAGGCGTTTCCCAGGGTGCGTGGTTCTGTTAAATTAATCTATTCCAGTTTGAATTCCCCGGTTGGCTGCTGGCCTTGGCCCCTCGTCACTCCCCCAGGGCTCTCCCATTGGTCCCCACTCCCTGATCCTGTCTTTCCCCGGCCCCAGGAAAAACCCTAAGTTAGCCACTGTTCTCGGATTTGCCCCTGCTACCCTCGACAGTGAAGATGCAATAAATCCTCATGCCAGAATGCAAGCAAATATCCTTCCTAACTCTTTTGTCACTGACTTAATACTGAACCTGCCCAGGCACCTGTGGGGGCACGCGGGACCCCACGGAGCCAGGAAGGAACGGTATTAATGACCCTCCTCAAAGATCTCATACATGGCAATTGTTCAACCCTGTGAGCCTATTTAAGCCTATTTTCAAATGAAATTCAGAACACGTTAAGTTGCCAAAAGGAATATTTAATTAGTCATTAGAAACCTGGTTGTAGTTTCCTAAGATTCAGATTTATGTTAGAAAATTACAGGAAAGTAAATACCCAGAAAGTTAGTGATTATGAATATTGTATAAATACCATGCCATTTAACAGTCATATGAAGGCTGCATGTACTGATATTTTAATCTTTACATTACATAGTGTGATCCTTGGGGTGTCCTATGCAGGGCCAGGAGTTGGACTGGGTGATCGTGATGGGTGCCTTCCAGCTCAGCACATTCTATGACTCCATGATCATTAGCCATGCCAGCGGTATTCTGGTGCAGATTTCTTTTAACTAAAGACAAGGCTGGCCAGAGGCATTAACAGGGCAACTTGAAGCTGGAAGCTTAAATTTCTATCAGGTCATGTGAGATGTGGACACCTGAGACTTCAGCAAGCACAGGCCTTGGCTCAGGATATTCTGATGTCTGTATGACAGACTTGCACAAATACACTTGTGCAAAAACCCTCAAAGACTAGAGCAGTTTGCCTTTAATCAGGGTCCCTCACTTGTTTTTCTAACACTAGTAATTTATTTTCTAAAACGTAAGACAGAAAGGGTTTACTTCCAACACCAGGAGTTACAAAAGTTATTTGCCCTTTTGTTACCAACAGCAGCTGAAAGTCATCCAAGAGAGCTTTGGAGATGTTTCTGCTATTTGAATGCCTCCATGTTGCATTAGTACATGAAGTATAAATTAATTTTACAAGATCTGGACTCTGTGTTTATTCAGAATAAACAGCCGAAAGATTAAGCTGTTTACTGGGAATTAGAAAAGCATACTCCATTTTTCAGTGTATCCCAGAAGAAAGTTTAGATGAATCACTTCAGAAGACAACCTAAAAATTTTCATATGATGTATGTAACTATATATATACACATCTCTACCAATGTATTTGCACATGCACCCATATATGTCTATATCTAAAATGTACTGACACATAAACCTACATACAAAATTCTTATTTTTTCTACCAGCATTAACTCACACATAAATCTAATTCGACCTCATGAAAGTGAATTTTGGGGGAGGAGTCTGCAGATATGTTATTCCTTGAATCCTTTATAGCTATCATGAGTTATTTACCGTCCCATTACAGTTTATCTCTCAAGTGTGCATTGCAGATGCTTTAAGAGCAGCACAAACACGATTATCTTACCAACAAATGTTTTATTATTGTTGGAATCACTGCAGCATTTGCTCTATTTCCATGCTGGAATATGCAGGTAGTACTAACACAAAACATACTGTATATCACATGTTCATTACAAAAGTATTTATTCAGGGTCTGACTCTTTTTGACTTTTCTTTTCTTTATCCTTTTATTTTTCTGATTTATTTTCCAAAATCCACACTGACACGAAGTAAAAGCAAAATACAGTTAGTGTTTGGGGTTTTTTTACCCCATTTTTACACACACAAAATTTCAGAAGTCTAAAGGTACTTATTACAGTTTACACTTTGCTTGTGAAAACATTGAACAGCAAAGCTTCTTTTTGTCTGGAAACATTCCAAGTGCAAGACTTGACTAATTTCTTGTACCAAATAACCAAGTAGAAGCCTAAAAGAATTTAATTAGAAGAAATTCTGTAAACAGTGATCAAAATTTAGTAGTACCTTACCTTCTGCATGCACATGTCAGCTATTATGGACAGAGGTATTGTAAGGCTTAGGGCAAGTGTGCCTATCAGTGATGAGGTAAGAAAGCAGCCCCTAAAAGACCATAAAATAATAACAGTTTTACAATTTAATGACAATAAATAATAATTATAATAATGAGGTTTTACTTAGAAGTTAAAAGACAACCTAAGTAATACATCAATTGAGGAAGACATTTGATGAACTGTTAGCTACTGTTTAATAATCAAAAATTAACTCACACCATCACACTCCATCATAAATCTATGACAGTGCATAGAATTCTTAACTAGGCAGCTGATGTCTTCTGGGCTGAGGTTTAATTCCCATCCCAATCTTTTGAGATGATGGAAATTTCCCTATTTCCTATGTAGTAACTTCATCTAGAAAAACCTGCATTTTGCTTCCGTACCATGATTCTCTGTAGCATAAGAGACTGCTTCTGAATTACAACCAACCTGTCCACGGAAAACTGTAAACGAATAAGTGGTACAGAATCCAATAAAAATTTATCAGCAGGTTAAAAAAAAATGAAGAGTCACATCTATCCCTCCATTATTTAGTTGGTAATATGTGGTTGGGTGGAGTAAACAAGGAGGTTACGTGACATTTTTTACTTCCAAAAAAAGTAAAGACAACTATACTAGTGGCACACTGCATGATATCAGCACAAACTCTGAAATTAGTCCCAGTGCAAAACTACAGAAAAGGAACTGGAAGTAAAACAAGCTCTTTAATTGACTGGACTATCATTCTGAGTAATTAAACAAATACCATGTAAAAAAGTCTGTGCACACCCATGTACTTAACCCTATGCTAGTACTTGATTTTGGGACAAGAGACAATGTTTGAGGTTTGGGGGGGGGTTATTTGTTTGTTTGTTATTTTGCCTATGTTAAAATTACACTTAACCTGACACTGATACTGATACAGGATGGCATAAACATCACGAAAATATTCTATCAACAAACAAGTTCAGTAGCAAAGGAACACATGCTACAATGCAGGTATACCCAGGACTGGTGTAAAAGTTTGCCAATAAACAAAAAATCTCATTATTAAATTTCATACGTAACTTTAAACTTGAAAAAACAAACAAAAATCCACAGCACCAAACAAAACCAAGAGGTTTTCGTGGAACTCCATCTACTTGATCTACTCCATCTTGATCTTTCATTGCAGTATTGTCACAGAACTGTTACAACAGAATTCATGCTCTCCTTTTGCTACTGCGACTCTGTAGTACAAAGTCTTTTTGTCCCAAATGTTAATTCTGGAATAAGCTAAGCACATGGTATTTTAATTACTACAAGACCACATCATCTACTTCTTAAAGTTAGCTGTTGTCTTAACAGGACATTGTAACACGATGCTAAAACTGCATGTGTGGACAGGAAAAAAAAAGAAAAAGGGCAAGAACCCTAACTTAGACAATTTTACATCTCAACATCTGAGAACACAGGTAAGATAATTCATGTGAAACATATTCAATGTATGGTGTACATACCACAGCCAGAGGAACTCTGACAAAACTGTTCCAATAAGGCCATTTATGACAATGCACATCCATATCAGTTTATTGGGAAACTCAAATGCTTCAAATCCAGTATAATGAAGCAGGAAGAACCCTGGCCACAGCAGCAACAGATTAAACAGTCCTACAAAACCTGAATATAAAAACAGTATTAAGTAAATCACAATAAATATTCTTCAACGTAACCAAAATCTCAGCTAAAATCTTCTATTTTGACAATATGCATATAGAAAAGCAGCCATAAAGCAATATTTTAAATCTTTCAAAGGAAACAAATGTAAGAAATTTAACCTGAAATTCACAAACTAAATTTGCATCAGATATTTACAGGCTTGAAATTGAAAATAAAATAAAAATCAGAAATCTCATTAAGTCAGTGGGGCTGTCTGCTCTCCTACAGGAAAGTGCCTCTCATTGCTAAGGCACTAAACAAGAAATAATTCACACAACAAGGCTCTAAAGGACTCATAACCATGGGAGTAAGATGCTCCCTCTACTTCCTTGGCTTTTCTAAGCCCCTTTACCACTCAGACACAGTTCAGTGCCTGAAAGTAAATCACTTAATCACACATTGAATTAAAACTTTCAACGGAGTTACTTTTGGTCTTACCAAAGAACATTGGTATGTCAAGTTTATCTTCTCTATCTACTTTCCTTTTTATCATGACTATGTAGACAGCATACAGCATTGCTCCTACAAGAGACCAAATGGAACCTGGAAAAATGGAAAAAATAGTCCCTTGAGATATGCCAAGCATGTTACGCACAGAAGGATCAACTCTCCTAAATCTCTGTTGATTACAGAATCCAGTACTAAATGAAAAACATGGAAAAATGGAGAAAGCTCTAAAATGTAAATACGTTCCCAACATATGCACAAGGTGGAAAATTATCATAAATGGCAAGTTTTAGAAGTTGAAACTAAAAAGCCAGATTGTGAAATGTTACATGAGCAAGAGATATAGAGCTTGCTATATGACTACTTAGTATTGTCAGAAGATGGTACTCATCACCGCATATTTCAGGATTCAAACTCATAAGCAAATACCTATTGTATCTTTTCCAGCAGACTTTTCAGATCCAGAAAGGTTAACAAGTACCACACCACCAATGCTAGCAATAAAAGAAGAAATGCAAAATGTTACTCGAACTCAGGAATTTCTTTACAAAAAAAACAGATAAAAGAAAGAGAAAAACAAATATACAGTCCTATCTTTAGGCATTTCTAGTTAATCAAAACCTGGAAAGTCAAAAGGAGTTCTCAACTGCTAAGGCATGATCCCAAGTTAAAAACAACCAACCCCACTTTTAACTTCCCAGAACAATGCACCAGGTATTTAATGAAAGAGGCTGAAAACACTCAAGGTCAAACCTCTTCTTTTTTCACCATTTACACAAAAATAAACAAACCACAAGTAAACAACAATAAAATAAGTTCATCTACTTCCAACCAAAATTACCAAATCTCATTCTCCTGCAGGAAATTAGAGTAATGGTTCATGATATGAAGCATTTAACTTCATCTGTGAAATGAGGATTTTTAAAAAGGTGACACCTTTTATACCTGATACCACAGGTACAGTAGGTACAGCTCTCCCCTCACTGTACCAGGGAGTTTTTGACCAAATGTTCCCTCCCATTATCTTACCTTAAAATAACAGCTAATAATTTGGACAGGGTAAACCGATCTCCACTGTTACTGGGAAAGACTGCAGCTAAGATTAATGTAAAAAGCCCTGCAAGAGAAATTCAGAAGAGTTTATACAATCAAGTTTTGCCAGTAGTTTGCTCAGAAAATTACACAGCTTCAAAGCTATTACACTCCAAATATATTTCTTCAATATACAGATGTAACTGCAGAAGTACACACACAAAAAGCAGGGGAATCATGAAGGTACCCTAAAAAACCACTGCAAATACAAAATGAATTTTCTAAACACACATATTCAATGCCTTTAGGCCAAATCCCCATGTAAAAATGTGACACAAATCCATTGCAACAAGAGATTTTTATGTTATAAACAGCCTTATAATGCACACCTGGCGGTGTAAATAAAACTCACCAGAAGTTGATGACAAGATATTAACTATGGCAACTTGGGTATCTGACAGAGCTTCCTGGTACGAAAAATTTGCCAAGAACCACTGGGGAAAAAGAAAAATAATTTTGTTATTATTTGGGTACCAACAACAGAGCTTAAGTTTCTCAGTGCAATAAAATCCCACTTTAAGAAAAAAAACAAAAAAAATATTTAACCAAAATAATAAAATCAGAACTAGATTTTTAGCTGAAAGAGACTTCTAACTTCTATTAAAGCAGCAGGCACAGTAAAAGACGGCAGCAAACTCAGAACTGGCTCAAACCAACTACATACAAGTACATCTTTAATAATGAAATAACATACTTCAGAACTTAAAAAGAATTAAAATGACATTATAATAGCTAGTCTGTAGTAACTAAAGCTACTTTTAACTTGTTTTGGAGTGCTTCAAGATGATAACTGCACAAGGGCTGCAAAGAAATTTCAGTAATGCATGTGACATTAGTCAGCCTAATGAGGTTTTTTTAGAGTACTTAAAACCAGCACCCATCTCCACTGTTCAAAACAAGCATCTCTTACATTCAATGCCTAAAAAATATTTCTTCATTCCTCCATAAAGGAATAAAATGGCAAGCGTTTTCTCACTTCTTGATTGAGATCCCATTAACAAGATCTCAGATATATTCTAAGGGAAGTAACCACTCTCTATGAATATTTCCACATAAGATTAAAGTCCAAGAAGAAATACATGTACATGCCAGTAGTGTCCCTGAACAGAATAAACAGGATTTGTTTTGGACATGAGGACACTACCCTAGAAAAAATTACACCACTGTTTTCTGGTACATGCATCAGTGGTATTATTATTATTATTGATGATAATAATAACAATAACAATAATGTTTAAAGAGCTCTACTTTCTGAGGAAAAGCTGTGGTGAGCCCACATTACAGAGAACATATTTGGCAGTATTAGTGAAGATGCCTCTGGAAAAGGTATCACTGATCAGCCCTCTATATTTTTCTGTCTCAAAAATCATGCCACTCTTACCTTCTCTCTCCCCCCAGAACTGAGGCATGATGCAGCAACAGCATCTACCAATGGATTCTTAGTTAAATCTTGCACATGCATGTCCAGCACACGGAAAGTTTTACTTCTTATAGTACATTTATAAAATAAGGATCAAAGAATACAAGTCATCTCAATATTTTTTCACTATTATTATACAAGTTTTAAATGCATCTATATTTAAGTTTTCGAAAGAATGGAGCACATACCACAAAGCAAAAGAAAAAGCTGATTTTTGCTACTTGGCTTGCAGTGAGTTTTCCTACAGTTTTTAAGATTGATTCCTGCTCCTTCACTGTTGGATATGACATGCGGGACAGCTTTGCTTCCAAAGCGTGGCTTGATGGGAGCTGCCTGATCTCCATGATGTTACTGAACCTCACACGAGGCTTTTTGGGTGCTTGAGAGGAGGAAAAAGAGAAAAAAAAAAGAAAAAGAAGAAAAAAGATTCATATTATCATTAAACTTTTTGAGCCAACACAATATGCAAATAAAACTATGATGTTGCCACACACCATTGATTACAATACTGCACAAATAACAGGTTTTTATCCAAGTAGAAGACATGCCATTATGATTTACTAAACTAATATTTTGCTATTCAGAAGGCCATTAATAAGACAAAGCATAATTAACTACTGTTTTCAGTCAGTAACTTGTCCACCCACAAAAACCTCACTGAAAAGCACCACCTCTGCTCCCTTTCAAAAATATTAACAAAAGGTAACAACATATTTTTAAATAGGAATTATTCCATATTGACAAACATTTTCTTTAAATGTCTAACAGCCAAACAGCCAAAACCTGCACACAACTGTACCTAACTGCAAGGACAATGTTTAATTCAGAAGATTAAAGTCCAACAGATCTCAAAGCTTAGCAGAGACCATAAAGTCACTTGCCCTTCTGAAAGCCACCCTCTAACTAATCTAATCTTGCAAACTAGGATTAGGTTTTATTTATAAGGTTATTTTAGTATCATTAACTTCCTCTGTAAAGAACACATTACACTACACACTACAGGTAAATACTAGCCTAGATCAATACGAAACAATACCTAATTTCCTAAAAAAAAGTAACAGGAAAGCTGCAGCTGGAACAATTCTGAGTGATTGGCGCATGTTGCCACGGAAGCAGAGCTTACCAAAGTGGTTCTTAACGTGTGCCATGTAGAAATTAAGAGACTTTCCCTATAAGAAGGGACTCTTTTGCTGAGGATTGGCTAACTGGATGTTTTGAAGCCAACCTTTCTACAATTGTCTGGGACAGTTAGGCCTGTTTCAGGTACTATCACAAGATAGCGAGGCTTAAATAAAACCAGAACGCACATAGACTGTTAAAATTCTTACTTTGACTGCTTTGCTCCTGCTCTAAAAAGGACAATAGCTTGTTTTTCCAGAGGCTGACTCACTGCTGCTGGTCTTACAAGCCCAGAAGGAAAGAATCACAAGTACTGAACCCAGTTGGTCCCTTGAGATAAACATAGGCTGCATCTGTAGTGACCAAGAAAGGTAAACTGAACGACAGGCCTATGTTTTCTCTACCTGAAAGTAAATATATGAGACTGCAATTCATGCAATAAGAGATTTTAGAAAGGAGGAAAAAGGAAAAAAAAAAAAAAAGGAGAGTTTGGGGGCAAAGGGGAAGCAAGTCCTGCAGCACGACAGCAGTTATACTAAACAAAGAGAAAAGTAACTCCTTCATCAAAGAACTAACATCACAGCATTCCAAAAGTCTTTACTCACTTTTCTCTGCATCACTACTATTACTGCCATTTTTTTCAGTTGGCAAATCATGAAACTTTACAGGAACATATAAAGGTTCACTCTGCAATGAATCAGTATAAGTAAAAATACAGTTAAGCAGGATATTTAAATTATAAGCAGTAGAACTTATTTAGCAAATTAGAAAACTAAATAAAGAAAAGCTTGGTGAATAGTAAGAGTGCGTCTGCACATAGTGAATAGACTTGTCAAAATCCATGTATGAAGTATATTGCATCTTAGACATTGGGAAAACACGGTACTAAAAGACAACTGTGCTCTTTTGTGTGTATCCTCATGAACACAAAACTTATGGCCAGAAAATTCACACCTAATGATTTAAAATTACAAAGTAAGTGATCAATATCACAGATATTTCATTAGAACTATAGCTTCTGTCCAAATTATAAACTACAAACATGACATATAGAACATATGTACAAAAATTAATGTACTCATTTTCTTCCCATGACCCTAAAAGCCCTTATTTTCTTCCCTAGACCTAAACATCAAAAAACTTTGGAAAAGATCTACAATACATAAGGCACTCAGAAGTATTTCAAGCAATTAAAACTTCTGCTAACAAGACAAGTTTTAAGCTGCTTGTTTAGATTAAATTAATAAACTGTAAGTGTGAAGTAATGAAAAAGATCTGGTAGCTGGATTTTCATTAGGCTTGTTTAGGACCAGAATTTTGGTGGATGTTTAAATTAATGCAAAATTGCCCAAGTTTCTAGAGTCGCATTATCTTAATGAATTGAGCAGGCTAAGATTTTATTCTTAAACACAGAGAGATAAAATTAAAAAAACCCCAAAAACTAAATGAAGAATACATCTGAAAAAAAGTCTCTTCAAGTAATTCTGTATAAAATATCCATACAGTAATTTGCCAATATTCAATTGCTTCCCCCACTCTATTACAGAGATGGTACTGAGTTGAATATGTAAAGGTTTCCTTTGTACAAGACAGTATTTCTTTGACAAACTACTACAGAAACATTCGAGTAAGTGCTTTACTGAGCTGAGAACCCATATTTCTTAAAATAAGCAATACCATTATGCGCAGTACTTATTAGTAACATATAAGCATACAAGTTACCAATCCCCTTTGCCAAAACCTATTACATTTAAGACTGCCATATTTTATAAACAGTAAGTCAGGATGGTTGTGCCATGTAATTGCAAAGCATTGACCTTCATAAATTAAGGCACTCACCAGAGAACTGTTTACAGTGGTGTCTGTTGTACAAGCAGCAAAATAACCTTCAGCATCTGCAAACTAATTACAGAAATTTTAATGTAATAAACTACCAAGGCAAAGTTATTAGTAACTGAAATTTTTGAAGAGTAAGATTTTTATTACTTTTTCCATAATTTTGTCACAATTCCCTCTCTCCCCTCAGCTCTTCTCCCCAGTACCAAGAGGGCTTACAAGTTTAGTAAATAATTTCAGTACTTTCTTGTACCTCTTGAAGAACCCCACTAAATTAAACTACCCAGGCATGAATGCAAAATGAGACTCTTGATACAGAAAAGCTGCAAAATTCAGTCTTAGGGACACATTCTCCACTAAATGATTGTGCATCTATTAACAACAAACTGCTTCTTTCTTCATTTTATTGAGGCAAAGTTCCTTTCCTTCTTCCTTTCTGCACCTTACCAAACCCGTATTTCCTGAGCTGCAGCTTGCTGTTCTACCATGATGGTAGCAAATCTATTAAAGCCTCTAATGTGGAAGAGAACCTAAAAGTAAGGTGTGATCCAAGCAATCATTAAAATAAAACCATATAAATGGATGTGTTTTCCAGATTAATAAACACAAAACATTTTAAAGGCACTTGCAATAATTATAGAGTTGAATATTAAACTACACCCCTTGAGGGGGAAGGAAACTTCTAACTGCACATTACAGTCCTGTCTGCATTGTTCTTTTGAAAAGGAAAAATAATGGCATTCCAGTAGCAGTGTCATGAGTGCCACATACAACATGTGACAGACTGGGCATTCTTACTCATTGCATTCCAGTTCATATTTCATTACTGTCAGCAAAGAAACTTAAGTTCTGTTTATTGCCAAATTATCTTGTGATGATTCTGAACAACATCAAGCCTAACAAGTGCCATATTAGGCACAGACACTTGGTATTAAAGGCTCATTCAACAAATATCAAGATATCAGCTAACTCTAAATACTCTATGTATTTAACTCAAGAATTTAAAAGAAATAATTTTTTTGTTGCATTTTATCTTTTCTTTTTTTTAATAAAAAAAAATTGCATAAAAGTCATGTAACACTTTAAATATGTTATGCCTACAACTGTCACTATCAGTGAAATCTAACATATCCAGAAAATCTGAAGTCAGTTCCTTTCACACAGGCTATTTTCTACAAAGACATGTTGATTAACAGCATGTTCTTGGATCACATTTTCTGTTCTTTTAATGTGAGATTAATATCAGGCCAAATGCTTTACTGCTTCCTGAGTGCTGCTGTTCAGCATTTTGAAACACTGGCACAGAACAACTGCTTTTCCCAGCATCTCTTGGAAAAAAACCCAGTATTTCTGTCACATAACAATAATTTTACGTTCTAGCACAAACTATGCCTAACTCTGGAATGGGCATCAGAAGGTTATTCATGCACAAAAGCCATAAAAAACAGTATTAACAGTAACAAAAACATAATTCTACCACCCTTACTAAATGTAACTTTAAACCCCTCAAAACAGTTAGCAAACAGTTGTACCAGAGACAGAGAGTCAGTGCTAAAAATCAACTACAAAGTCCAAGTTCTGACTCCATTGGTTACAGACAATGGGGGAGTTAAAGGGAACCAAGAGCCAACAGTGGTGAGGTTCGTAAGCTCTTGTTAAGAGGAATTATCCCCTGTAACTGTCCAGGATACAATACCAGGCTGCATGAGCCAATGGTCTGGCCCAGCAGAGCATTCTTACAACTCCTGACACATCTCATGTTGCTTTCTCTTGCCTCATCCTTTCACATGACAGCTGTTATGGCTGCCATGTCTTCCTGTGGCATGACTCAGTTTATATCTCAAGTATGTAAGCTTTGCTCTTCTCTAGTGTCTGTTTTAAGGGGTTTTATTCTGTACAAACTTAAACAAATATCACAACATCTACAGAGTTATAATACTCACAAAAGCTGCATGCCTTCCACGAAACCCACGAGTGCACTGTTGCCTCCATGGTTTCCAAACAATAAATCCCAAGAGGTATAGAACAAACATGGATGTTTTTGCAAATGTACTGAAAAAGGGTTTGTTGTACCTTGTAAAAACATACTGTGGAAAGAAAATAATTGCAGTATCCAAAATTACCAAATAGGTAAGAATTCACAAAATGAATGAACAGGTGTAAGTATATAGTCCAGTCTGGTTCCCAAAATAACAGAGCTGTGAGTATTGACATGGATGACCAAAGGAACCAACTGGCCCTACCTGTTCTAGGGAACCCTCTCCCAAACTACCTCCGATGCCAACAAAAAGGAGCCTTTTTGCAAGATACAATGCCACAGGAGGAAAGCTACTTATTACTTGTATCTCACCAAGCAATATATTTATATGCTACTGTAACGTAGCAATGAAAATACATCTACATACAAATATATTCTAAATTAAAGACTGCTTTGATAAGCAATAACACATTAATCATAAACTAGAGATTACTTTGGCTAAATAACATTTCAGTCTCAGTAGTGACTCCACCAGCTTATTGCAGAAAATGTTTTATTAATATCACATGATAAGCACAAACACTTGTATATGCTTAGTTTCAAAACTGATACAGAACATAACTTAATGACAGTTCAGAAAACTGAATTTAAGAATTTATTAAAAATTCCATTTCCATTGCTAAAGTTCTGTCTTAAGTTCTAAAATTGAACATGAAATAAACACCACAACAGTTTCAATATGGTGAATATATGAACTAGATGCAATTACAGCGCTTAAACTCCATGACCCAAGTCCTGGAGTCTCATCCTGGACTTCTGGATGTTCTGAACTATAATGCACCACATCACTCAGCCTTCCATGTTACAGCTCATTTACTATTTTTGGGGAACTGTAGGGGCATTGTTTTAATCAATATGGCAATAAACAAAATGAACTGCCTGATTACAGAAAATAGTTATGAGCTTATGCTCTTTAATTTTAAAGTCATCAGTAACACCTTCTGTCTCAAAAGAAACAGGCACTGAGTTGAGCTTATCTGTAACTTTTAGTGGATTCAGGCTGGTGAAACAATAAGTGCTTGATAACCATGTTTCTGTTGCATGCTTCTCTTTTATTTTCCCTTTAAGATGTGTGGAACAACACTTACAGAAGTGAGTTCTGAAGAGGCCACCCAGATCACGTCAACCAGGAGGAGAATGACAATTCCTAGAGCCATTCGCCTGCGCTGAGCGGATGAACTGCTCTGGGAGCTCATCCGGTTCATGATAAAAACCCACACCATTTGGAACCTGGGCAAGAGAGACACAGAAATAAAACACAGAAGATTACAGTGACACACAAAAAAATAAGCAGTGGGAGCAACTGTTTCATATATATAAACAGGACCTAATATGCAAGGACCCACACAAGCCTGTGCTTGTTAAAAAGCAGATCTTTGACAGATCTGGCAGGAAATTTTCAGAGATATTAGGGACAATTAGAAAATAAATCTTGACTTTGCAACAATTTATCAACTGCTTTAGCACTGAAGTAAGCAAAAGTAGGTAAAACACAATGCCCTTTTGGAACTTATGCTACAAGTTCTGCAAAATTTGAAACCAACTATGTTTTGGTAAATTCAGATACCTGACAGTATAAATTAGATTGATGTGTTGTGACAAATGTCAGAAACGTGTTTAAACTTAGAGGCATTCAACAAACATTTCTGAAGGCATAGGAAAACACTTGGGTAAATCATAAACCCTTCTAACAAGAGGTGATTCAAGCAAAAGAAAGAATAATTAATTGTAAACTTAAAAAAGCAGACTACATATGCAGTTGAATTAAAAAACAATCATACAGCTATTTGGCAATTTATGAAATACAGGCATGAACCAATTCCAGGAAAAATCTATCAAAAATCCACTAATGCTACTACAAGGGAATTCAGATTTGTGACACAGCTTTACAGCTGCCCATTGGATGGCCTAAATTTAGGAAAAGTTTCAATTATATTACTAAAAAGCTTCAAACACAAGTGACAGAGACTGATGATTCAATCACTGCTCTACTCGTACTAGAATCCTTTACAAACTCTCTAATATGTCATACATGTCAGTAAGACATGTCTGTGCTATTTCTATGATTAACATTAGCTTATTTATGTCTATATTTTAAACACCAATTTATTAAGAGTTCATTAACTACAGATGGCATAGCATACCATAAACTCAAACACTATCTCAGAGAGAACTGCTCAAGGAACCGCAATCTAAGCCACCTTTACAGAGCAGCTTCTGACTTTCACACTAAATGGAGGTCACCTGCTTTGCTAATATGTTTGAGCAAATTTAAATTGAACTTTGTTTTTTCCACATGTGTCAACATACAAATACTTGTTTTCATCTCATTATTTACATTTCTTCTCATTATTTATGAAAGAGACAGTGCAACAATGTCCTCAGTGAGTGAGGAAGGTACATTTCTTTTTCCCAGAGTAGCCTGTTCCTCAGATTAATGATTTAAATGCCCAGATATGCACAAGTGCACTGGAGATCACAGCACTGTTTCCTGCTTTGACTCATATTTCTATGCAGTCTCTGCCATGTTCAAATCTTGACACTTTTTCCTCCATTTGTTAAAGGGCTTCTTTCAAAAGAAAAATGAACAGGCAGAGTTCCTGAAGTATAATTATACCACTAGATCTATGCTGATATATTCCATGTGTGGGCATCAGTTCTAGGTAATTACTCTGCTTTTCTGATAAAATTGTGGGACTGACAAAAGAAAGCAGAAATCTATAAGTATAGAGGGGCAAAATTATGAAAGACTCAGCAAGGAATTACAGTTTTTACTTGATACAGAATAAAGGAGAAAACATTTGTTCTCAAAGAGAGAGCAAATAAGTGCATTATCTTAAACTCAAGCAAACGAACATAAAGGCTTTCATACTTGAAAGCTTATAAAGGTTTTTTCAGTTTTCATGAATTGATTTAACAGACTACGTATTATACTCTACAAACTATACCCTCATTTTATCATGATTAATAGCCTACAACCCATTACATGAAGTTATATTATATACAGCCTAAAAATTGCTCTTGTGTTTGCATAATATGCAGCTAATATGGAAGCTGGGCATAGAAGAGCTCCAAACAAGCTGGAAGGAAGAAATCTCATTCCTGTTAAGCTATAGCACAACAAATGGACAGTGGGAAAGTATCCTAGAAATGAAAGCACTGCAGCCTTCCACCAGTTCTGTGCTGCAGGCAGGAGGGGAGAGGTAGCAGGGGAGACAGCAGGGAATGGCAGCAGCCCAAGCAACTGGACATCTCCACATCAGATGCTCCCTCACACCTACAGCTCTGCTGTTCTCACCACAGGCTGCTTCAAAGCACACTCTGTGAATAGAGATCATGCACAGATAATGTTCACATTCTGCAGTTGCTTAATCTGGTACTCAGCTTGTCTATATTAGGCTTGAACAAATCCCTTGCTTTAAAATCCCTCAATGGGAGCAAAGTAAAGGATGATGGAATATCCACCACTTCTTAGATAGGAGGTTACACATAAAGTTATTCACAGTCTATGCACATTTTACACCATTTCTTTTGTACATTTGATAAGTAGATGTTAAAATTCTAAATAAAGAGCCCATAATTATGCCTTGAAGTTGAAATTTTTTACATGTTACAGTAAGAGCAGCTATTACTTTCTCATCTGACTAACAAGTGTCTGTTTAACAATTCTGTGTGCCTAATATAGCCCTTTGCTCGATCCTTCCCTAACAAGGCAAAAAGCTTAACAAGAAAGGGTGACTACAAAGTGCAGCACCATCACCTTCAAGCTAATAGCTGACTAAAAAAGTTGCAAAGCAGCAATACTAAAATGCCTATAACATTCAGCAGAAATTCAAAAGCCTACTGAAACCTCAATACTAAGTTTTAGGACAGAATTAAAACCCAGTAAAACGTCGCACAAAATGCAAAGACATATTGAAACTACTATTTTGAGAAGTTTTAAACAGACACATTATCCCCACTTACTAACAGTACTCATGAACTTGCAATGAAATACAATTCCATACTTTTATGTTTGGCTTCTGTACATTGAGGGCAATATGTTCTGATAGAAATGAACACAAAAGAAGATTTATTACCTTCCACAATAACTGTAAAAAAGAAACAAAAGTGGTGACTAACAAACTTCACACTTCATGTCAAAGTGAAGATAGTCTCCTAAAAAAAAAAAAAAAACAAAAAAAAAGCAAAGCATGAAACATTGTGTGCATAGGTATATTAAACATTTGTCTTTGCAAAATACTGTCTAAAATTTCAAGTTCCACAAGTGCCTTCTGCAGCTCAAGTCCTAAGTGTTGGGGACATACAGATCTAGAACTTTAAGAATTGGTCTGCATAAAAAATGCCAACAAGACAGCCCTGAATTGCAAGAAAACATGATCCTTTACTACTTTTGATACTACAAAGAACATGATCCCTTCCTTATAAATTGTCTATAAGAGGTGCACGTGAGGAACAAGAACCTGATGATGTTAAGTTCTGATTTTTTAAGCTATGCAGAGAAAGGCACTATCTCTTAAGTGTACATTCCTAAGCAAAGAATTTAAACAGTATAGAACTAAGAAGGTAATGGAAGAACATATTGGCTGGTTGGCCTTAAAATAATCTAGAAAGATAAGGCACCTCCATGTTATGTCTTGGGGAAGCCCAGTATCACTCCTTAAATGGATACAGCATTATTACTGTATTAAAACAAAACACCGCCTTACCTGAAATTTTTTTTTAATTTTTAAACTCAGATCCTATAGACACATTCAATAAAATCCACTTTTAAAGTGTTATATAGGAAAAGAAACCTTATACAAAATAGAGTTATAAGTTTTATTGCCTGGAAGTGCTGGATTTTTTTTTAATTATTATTACTATTATTCGTGTGAAATGTTGCTAAACTCTGTTTTAGGGACATCCTGAATCAACAGGAGTCACACACCATGCTAACGAGTCTCAAATTAGTGTCCCAAACAGAAGTAGCAGCAAGGGCAGAACTAACCACCCAAAATCTTGCTTTTAATCACCTGTCAAGCATGGCTGAGAGTTTGTAAACTGTTAACAGAGGGCAATAGCTGAATTCATGCTTTTCACCTATTAGGTTAAGAGGCAGCCCATAAGGATAGGCCCTACAAGCCTACGGTTCAGCCCCCACTGAACCCAGCATTTACACAGCAAGTTCAAACCTTTTCCACAGTTTACCAAATGACCATAACTGCTTAAAACAAACACACAGACAAACTGGAAGACACATTTTCTAAGACACAAGTATGTGATTATCTAACTTCTACTCCATAAAGCCAATGCTCAGTGTAGATCCTGAACATCAAGGCAGTAAGTAACAGAACGACAGAATATTCTGAGTTGGAAGGGGCCCACAAGGGTCCTAAAGTCCAACTCTTAAGTGAATGGCCCAGTGATTGAAGCCACAACCTTGGCATTATTATTGTAGGGCTTTACCCTTACTAAACATTTAATTTATCAAGTGCACAAAATTATTATAAATTCAAGCCACCAGAAGACATAGAGGCTGAAATAGAAATTATGGTTTAAAAGTAAATACCTTATTCTACTCTATTAATAGAGCAGAAACTTCAGCATGTTTGCCTTTTGTTTCCATTATTAGGAAATAAATATGCTTTCCACATGGTGTAACTTTAAACATAGCAGCTGAAATCTGATGTTTAAAGGAATATTCATTAAAAGGCATTTCTTAACATCATTATAATTTTCAGCAAATAGCACAGAGACCTTTTAAAGTCTCCTTTTAAAAATTTATTTACCATTCCAACAGTCTTAGAGTTGGTGCTGTCATCTTGTAGAACCATTTTTCAGCCAGTTACATGAAGATCTTCTGAAAAATAAACATCAAAAATTTTCTTGTCATGACACTGTACTTTGATTTTAAAATGTTGCAGTACCCTAGATCATGTAAGAAGAGTCATCACTTTAATTTATGATAAAAAGATATAAAAAGTGGTCTCCCCCTTTGTAGGCCACAGGGCACGTTCACACAGCTGACTGCACTAAAGCAAACAGGCTCAGCAGCCTGTCCAACCCTGCTGTTCTGAACATGCAACAGGCAGCTTCTGAGGGCAGGAGATACAACTGCACCATTGATACTTCATGTGCAATCTTATTTGGACAGCATCATATGTCTCCTCGTGCAGATTATTTACACATTAAAAGTTCCGCCCCAAAAGAGAAAATCACATGAAATTCACAAAATTTCACTGCACTGACAGTTAGGGAAAAGAACATTATAGGCCAAAGAATTGCCAAATCATTGCAAAACAGAAGTATTGCTGTTCTGACTGTTCTAGGAGGAAAACACATAGCCTGTCTCTCCCCTCCACCACCAAGAAAAAGAAAAAAAGTACCTAACAAGAGTGACAAAAGACACAGAACAGCAGCTCAGTCACAAACCATGATGCAAGCAGGTCAACTGGAAATTCTTCCTCATATTTACTCAATATTATTTCATACACAATTTGAAAGACAACATATCAAGATAAGGCTTGCAAGCAAAATAGATGGGTTTAGTTTTTCCAGTTATACCAGCTGCTCCAACAATACAAGTTCTGGGATGCAACCTCCTCCCCCTTTTAACATATTCTGCCATCAGGTGATTCTTGTTTCATTTTGGATTGCTATCAGAAACACTGCTTTCACTTTAACCAGAAGAAAAAAGCTGAAAGTAAAATGATTTACATTTATATGTCAAAATCTGTAAGCATACATTAAAGCAACATTAATCTAACACAATTCTGACCTCCACTCAACCTCCAAAGGGTACCACGAGATGAGAGCAAAGGCAAGAATATTCAGGAAAGATGGAAAGGTGAGCCTTATGCAACATGACTATTTTATTCACCACAGCCCTGTCATTTTTACTCAAAGAAAGTCTCTTGTAGGATCTGTAGAATATAGTGAAGTAAAAGATCCAAAAAAAGCAACCAAGTTTTCCATGCCAGTATTGAGTTCTACAAGTAGAGATCACGGCTCCCATCTAAACAAGAAGTTACATAAGACCAAAGTTTGCACAGAAAACACATTAATTTTATTATCAAAATAGGAGAATTTAGCTGAACATAAAGATATGTTTTAGGAATCTGGTGCTATGCAACAGTCATGCTATCAAACTGTCATGGCACAGCTGGATCTGGGTATCTAAGGAATAAAAAGAACATGAATGTTGGAATGTTTTCATGAATGAAATGAAAAAGTTTCCTATTCAGCACTTAAAATTCATGAAACAATGCTTCAAACAAACTTTCCTATATAGAATGAGTGCAGAGTATTAATCTATTTTATACTTCAGAGTCCTTACCAGCTACCAGCCTATCCAAGCACACAGCTCTCAGTAATTCTTACAGCACCCCCAGCAAGCCTGTGACCCTGCTGGACTTGAAGTCTGACTGCAATGAGTCAGAAACACCCAAGTTTCAGGTCTGAAGAGTGAAAGTTGACAAGCAGAACAAGACACTGACCTCCTTGTTATTCTTGACCAGGAACATTAGGAGAAAAAACTCCATGTCAAGCTGCCAAGGCCTCTCTAAGCTTCACCACGTACAGAGCAATCTCTCAGCCACCAGTAGCTCCACATTTAACATCAGCTAAGGATTACAAATTACATCCATTTCACATGCTGCAGATCTAATCTTGTCTAGTGCAAGGACTAAACATATCGTGCTTTGTCACAGGATATAAAGACACAGATCCCTGATAAGAACCAGCACGGCAGCTTTCAGCGAGACACCCTGGCAGCTGAAAGCTGAGCCTTCCAGGCAAGGTAGAAATAGGCAAAATCACTGCACTCAGAGTGAATGGGGGTCTCCTTCCTGCCGATAGATATCGTTGGGGAAAAGTAGCAGGAACAAAAGAAATGAGAAGGAAATGAGTAAGTCTTCTTAATGCACTCAGAGAAAAGTGGATGTTTAAGAAAAAAGATATATGGCTCAAGCCCTGGGGATCTCGGAGGAGAAAAAATGAGTGTGCTGCACCCGCACCTAAAAAATGGAAACTGCAGGAGGAAAGGGAGCTGCAGCCCAAGCAGGGGAAGCATGGACCCCCCCCCACCACACACACCCCCGGCGAGGCAGGACAGTGGTGCCAGCTCAGAATCGCTGAATCAATTAGGTTGGAAAAGAGCTCTGAGATCATCGAATATAATCCATGACCAAACACCACCCCATCAACCAGACCACGGCACAGGCTTTCTTTAAACACCGCCAGGGATGGTAAATTCACCACCTCCCTGGGCAACCCCTTCCAATATTTAATCATCCCTTCTGTAAAGAAATTCTTGCAAATGTCCAACCTGAACCTCCCTGGCGCAGCTTAACACTGTGTCCTCTTGTCCTATCACTGTTGCCTGAGAGCTCGACCCCCACCTGGCTCCTGTCAGGGAGTTGTGGAGAGCCATAAAGTCCCCCCAGAGCCTCCTTTTCTTCAGGCTAAACTCCCTCAGCTCCCTCAGACACTGCTTATAGGACTCGCGCTCCACACCCTTCAGCAGTTCCGCTGCCCTTCTCCGGACACGCTCCAGTGCCTCAATGTCTTTCCTGTAGCGAGTGCACAGAACAGGACACGGCACTCGAGGCGTGGCCTCACCAGCGCCGAGCACAGGGGCAGAATCACTTCCCTGGTCGCCTGCCCGCACTATTGCTGGTACAGGCTCGCTCTGGGGAGAG
>VZTI01005121.1:739760-752806 GCA_013397865.1 Struthidea cinerea
CCATCACTGTCACCATCGCGGTCTCCATCCCCATCCATATCCCTGTCCCCATCACCGTCATCATCACCATCCCTATGCCCATCCCCATCTCTATCCCCATCGCTGTTCCCGTCCCCGTTCCCATCACTGTCCCCATCCCCACTACCACCCCTATCCTCATCCCTATCCCCGTTCCCAAGGCCATCACCGACCCTATTCCTAACAGCGTTCCCATCACCGCCCCCACCCCCATCTCATGCCGTTCCCATCCTCGTGCTCATCCCCATGCCCATCCCGTCTGCAGCCAAAGGCTGCGCTGCCGGTGCCCGCTCCGTGTCCCGATGGGAAGCCCCGCTCTGCCTCCGGACTCGCCGCGCTGGGCAGGGCTTCGGGGCCGCTCCCGGGTCCTGCCCGGGGCTGCCGCCCTGACCGGCGGAACGGGGCGCGGAGGCACCGCTCCGTACCGCGGGGAAGAGCCAGAGCGGGCTGGTAGCCCCGGGCTCCTGCTGGTCCCAGCACCATTCGGGGCTGGTCCCCCCGCGGCTGCTGGGAGCGGAGCCGGCAGCGGGAGCAGCACCGGCTGTTCCAAAGAGATCGACCATCTCTACTCTGATGGAGCAGGGCTTCCTCCGGAGACACGGGCATTGATACGGGCTTTTCCAAAACTGTAAGATAAGCAAGTAAAAAAAAAAAAAAAAAAAAAAAAAAAAAAAAAAAAAAAAAAAAAAAAAAAAAAAAAAAAAAAAAAACCAACAAAACCCCCCACAACTAAAATATGGAGGAACAGAGAAGGCAGAGGAAGGGAGCACGGAGTGAAGAACTAGAGATGGAGAAGTGGGATGGAGCTTGAAACTAGTCTGTTAAAAAAAAAAAGGAAGAAGAAAAGCCAAAGTGTGCAAGACCCTTGAGAAACGTCCTAAAACGCAGTGAGGTGGTGAGGTAGTTTCATAGTTCCCATAATCTTTACGCGCTGTGATACAAAATCTCACAGGACCTGAAAGTAGTGGCAACTAATTAAATTTTTAAGAGAGATGTCTGCTTCACTATCAACACACTTTTAAGACCATAAAAAAGTGATATTGTGTAGATATACAAGCTAAATTAAAGCAAAATTTTGAGATGTATAAGTTAGTGACTAACAAGCTGTAAAAGGAAATACTAGATAAAGTCTATCAAAAATATTGAATAAAATGAACTATTCTAGGCTTAGATGAAATTGCAAAATCAGATTTTGGTTTTGTAGTCTATGTTAGTACTCTCTGTAGTCAGTGCTGATTAATATTTAAGAATTAAGCTCACAACACCAACCTAAAGATGATCAATGGTGTATGTCACATCTTGCACACTATTCAGTATTCACCTGCTAACAGAAATAAAGCTTTCTGCAAAATTTAACTGTTACATATTTTGGAAATTTTACAGCAAAAACTGCTAGGAAACAAGGGTAAGGAATGTATACATGAGTAAAAAGGTAAATGATGTTTAATTGTTATTAGGGGATACATATGATATAGCTGTGAAGTTATTTTAAATGCTACTCACACTTACAAACTGTTGAAATCAAACATGATATTTCACCCTTCCTACAAGTTAGTGATTGAAAAAAATCCATTCCCTCTCATATAAAGATGTGATGTCTTATTATCATATATCTGGGTGAGTTTTGCTGTTGGGCTTGAGTTACTTCCTGTAGATAAACAAAAGTTACTTCTTAAAAAAAAAAAACAAGCTCTAAGAACTTTTAGTCTGAAACTGGTTTGGGCTTTTTTTGTGAGCCTGAATTTCTTAATATACCTGTATTTTAATTTGCATATAGTAGCACTAAGAGACATCCAACAAGTTTGATGCCCCATAAAACTGGTTGTTAGAAGTTGTAAGATACAATCCCTACCCTGAAGCATTTATAGCATAAATGGCACAAGGACATGCAGTGAATTATGCTCCTGGTTCAAACTGTCCTTTTTTGATGTACTCTGAGTACACATCATAAATGCTGTATTGATTTGTTGTTCTCCTGGCCTCACTATCACTATCGGCCTTTCAGCCAAAATTGCCAAAATTTGCAATGTGGTGCTTCTACATTAAATTTTGACTTTACAACTTTGTAAAAGAGATTTTAGGTAAAATTAGGTTCTTAGACAAAGCTTCAGGAAAATAGCAGTCCTCTTGAAATGGTGCATTCTGTGGAATTCAGAGGAGTTGAAAATGATATAAAATGTAGCTGCAAAAACATGTGTGCATCTCACAGCATCTAATTTTCTTAAGTCTTGCAGATCTTTGTTTAGTATTTATACAGAGACTCAGTAAACTTACATGGTTTATCCAAGGTCACTCAGTTCAACAGCAGCAAAACCTGAAGAGAAAACCAAAGAGTTATGACTACAGCCCTCTGACAGAGAAACTGCATATAATACTTTCCTCTAGCTAATAGTGCTTTTACTAAATAATATATTGAAAAATATTATGCATAATTTATATTAAAATGGGGTGAATGTTTTATATTAAGAAAAAAACCCTGCTGCATGTGAACAGGGAGAATAAATAAGACAACAGGGAAAGTTGAGACTCCCAGGCTCTTCTGTCTTACCTCATCATGCATTGATAGAAAAGCTCTGGAAAAGGGGAATTCACCTTTGAGAACTTGGTTTGCTGCCCCTAGAAAATGTTTTCCCATGGTGATTGGCAGTAGCTGGTGCTAGCAGTGACAAAATATCTGTGATATGCAGATTTTCTCTCTTTTTATCCTTTAGTCTCCTTTGACAGAAAAAAAACACATGAAATCCCACCTGAAATAAGAGCAGCTTTCTGGGTGTAACTCCATGTGTCTTCTCATGTATGTGAGTTTTCTTCTTCAGGAGGCAATGCAGCAGTTTGCACCTCAATATGGCAACACAGTTAAATCCACCTTGTTAATGTTCTGATTTTCAGCCTTTTGACGGGGGCAGGCAAGCAGGAGAGAACTGCTGTCCTTCAGGTGGAGTGCCAAGATTTCTTCATCACAGGATGAGGCACTCACGCTGTGGTTTCTGGGGTGTTTTGAGAAAAACAGGTCACCATTGGCAGAAGCCCAAAAGTTTGTACTTATTACACTTAAAAATATCACAGGACTCCTGTATTTTTAGCTCTTGATTAAGTAATTTGCTTCCTATTGTAAAAGTTCACATGATGATCTTGTGTCTTCTCTGAAAGAAACTATTATGAGAATTATTTCCAGTTTGTTTTTACTGTGCCTTTTTCAGGAATTCGATTTTAGTAAACACATGTAATAAAACAATATGTAAACATACACATGCTGCATATTTATTTATCTTGCTGTGAAAATTTTAGTTACGTGAATAGCATTTCTGTAGGCAAAGCAAAACTACATTTACTTCCCAGCAGCACTATAGTATTTTCATAAGATAAAACATCCACAAACCTTAGAAATTGCACTTATCAAGAATATTTGAATTTAGCTTCTGCTCATGTATGTTCTACTTACGAGAACATAAAAGCTAATTTGGAAGAAACAGATCAGATCCGAAGAATGAAATTTAATAATCTGTAGGTCTCATAATAGATCTCTACAAAGAAGTTGAATCTACTTATTTTAGAGAAATGCCTCCTTCAAAAGGATTTGGAACAGATCTTTGATGAACAAGATGTTCATGTTGATGAACAAGGCAAAGCAGCAGAAGAAACTGTATTAAAAATTCAAACAGACAAAGTCAGCTTTGATCAACTTCTGTTCTCCTCAGGGAAAGGATACAGTCTGAGTGTTCAGGACTAGACTCGGTGCAGGACACATGACAGTGGGGTGTTCCCCTGTCCTGTTGGGTTAGATCAAAAGTCCAACGAGCTCAGAATCCTCATGTCTCCACAAGGCTCATAATGGATGCCTGGGAAAAATGGTGTTCAAAACCAGGGAGTGGTTTCCATGGCACATCCTTCTAGTTTTTGGAAATAAATGGGTAACAGCATCCTCATCTGGAAGGATGTAATTCAGCCAACACATTTAATAGCTCTTGATGGACCTATGAATTGGCTAATCCCTTCTGTGAACCCAGTAACACAAAAGCTGTTAAGGATTTATTGAGGCAGAGTCTTGTGACATAACAGAAATTGGTTTGTTTTGCTTGGGTTTAGGCCACTGGTTAATAATCTTATCACACAACTTGTAATCCTTGTAATTCCACTTCACCTTCTTTGCATTATTAGAGTTTTAACTGTCTTATATTTGTCCCTGAATGTCCTTGAGGTGTTCTCACATCCCAAGTCCAGCTTTGCAAGAAGCCATTTGTGAACAAGGGAGTGATTCTATTGCTCAATTATATTCACTGTCTTCCCCTCCTCCTGGTCCAATTCTTGAGAGGCTGAAGTGAAAACATTCATATGAATACACGAAATAGAGTTAGACTGTCAAAGTTATAATTTCCATTCTGTTTTCAGTCCCTTTTTTGTGTATTTACAAACATTTTGTATTTTTGACCCGTGCTGAGCTGTTACACGGCTGTTTTCTTAAATGTTTTACCTGATGACAAGGCTCTAAGAAATCTCAGTGCTTAAAAATGTATTCTTTTGAATAAAATCTATGCTGATCACTATGAGAACTACTGGTACTTACAGGGAAAATATTACACTGTGGATGTAGTAGAAGAAAAAAACACAAATATTTTTGTGATGTAATTTTTTACCAACTATTACTTTTAATAGCTGGAGAGAATTAATTGGAACCGAGAACTTTTTTGGCTTCCTACTGAACCCTACTTGCAAGTGTTAGCTAGAAATAAAATTACTGACTAGTAAAACAACTTGTTTGGGGAACTTGTCATCACTTACTTCAGTCTCTTTACTCTGCTGATTTATAATAGGAAAGAAAACAGGAAGCTTAATTGGCAATGGGATTTCCCAGACTGAAAATTACTGAATTGCTATCACTCAATTATTTTCAGTAGATGAGCTGTGATCATAATTTGCTTTACAAAAGACGATTTTAAAAACCATTTGAAAGCTTATTCAAGCAAACCAAAAAGTAAATGGAAAGTAAACCTTTTGGAAGTGTTCTGGATTACAGAATTGCCATGCCTTTGAGAGAAATCGTACGCAGGAGGGGACTGCACATGTAGCCTTCATGCATGTTGACAACCAGAGAGCCCTTTGAACAACCAGAGCTGGCAGAAAGGCATGTGTGAGCACGAATACCTGTGCTGCTGGAAATGTGATCCAAAAACACCAAACCGGCTTTAACAGAGAGTCAAAAGTGAATTTTATTTACACTGAATATCCCCATTAAAGCAACTTCTCTAAAGGTCAAGTCAAGCAGTTCTCCCAGCACAAGGCTAGTCAGATGGAATTGCTGATAATCTGACCCTTGTGTTCAGAACACTGAACAGATTTTTACATTTGTGCTTTTGCACATTCCTGGGTGAATAATCACGATGATTCAGGGAGGCACATTGCAACATAAGGTGGTATTCAAAGGGAATGGAAGCATTGCCCAATATGGTAACAGTGAACTGATCCCTTGCTGGGAATGCATAATGCTCCAGATAAGGCAGGGATTCTCCTAGGAAGGGCCTAAAGCAAAGGAATGAATGGCCCATATTGATTCTTACCCCATTAGCAAGGGAGACCTCCTGTGTATACATGGGTTCTATAGAGAGAGCACACAAATGGATTAAACTGGAAGCTGTTCTGCAGGGAAATACAGGACAGAACGTTTGTTTCATCTTTCACACCTTCTAATTTTAACATGTGCCTCTGGTCTTCTCAATGCAGATGCTCTTAAACTGCACCAAAAATGAAATTTGATCAGGTGAGGAATTGCACGGACAAAGCTACTGGATTGGGGCTTCACTGGTGCACTATTTTTAGATCAAAATGTTTCAAAGTGTATTGTTCATGAAGGCCAAGTTTGTTGGCTTGTTAGGATGGCACACCAAATTGAACAGGCATGTAGTGCTCCAAATATAGATATTAATGCCCCTATTCTCACAGTAAGGACTAACATAATTAATGTAATCTGTTTGTCTATAAGATTTTGCCCAATTTACATATTCATTAGCATAATTTACCGGAGTGTTTGCTTTTAGTACTGTTCTTTAAAGCAGCAGAGTAAGGGAAACACTTGGACACAATGTGTTAGTTTTGATATATTTTTGATACTCGACATGTGAAGACCACATCATTAAAAATTGGCTGTGGCCTTCTTCAAAGACATCCACATAATCCTTACAGGGTCAGACACAGCACTGTAGAGCTGCAAATCAGCTTTTATACTTCTTGGTGATTTGTTAAGGTATTATTTCAGGAACATTTCCAACGGTCTTTGAGCAGGACAAGCAAGAAACCGCAACTTTAAAGAAATGAGTTAACAGTTTCTTTATATATTACCAAACCGATAGAATAAACCCAGTGTGGAGGCACCCAGCATTCAGAAATAGTGCTTTGAAGTAGCTTCCATTTTGTATGCAAGCAGCATTGTCACTAGAAATAGATTTATATATTTATTGAAGAACACAGTATTTTTAAAGTGTTCCACTGTTGACTAACTTAACTAGCATTGTATATTGTTTCTAAATAAATCATACATCTTAATAAGAAACTTGGACTGCAGATAGCTGTGATAATTAAAAAGATGCTGCACGAGCTGTTTATTGCCTTCCCCCAGCTCTGGTGGAGGGAACGCTCCCTGTTCTGCAAGAGAACATTCCCTATCCTGCTAGAAAGAAGGCAGCCAAATGATTTAACCCATCAAAGGGGGTATTTTTAGCTATGTCTCATTTTGTCTAGAGACAATTGGAGAGTGCTTATCCGTGCTTCTCCAACAGAACTGTGGATGCAATAATATCCACCTGACTGATATGTATATTCAAGCAGCACCCTGCTGCATCCAGAGAAGGACACCTGTCCGTGTGAGCTCCAAATTCTCCTCCTAGTCCTCCTCTCCTCCCTGAATTATCTTGAAGTAAATACAGTAAGAGTAATGTGGCACAATGACCACAGATGTGACATAATAACCTTATAACATCAGTTGTCTTCTGAAAGCTGATCTGAGGAGTCAACAGTTTGGGTCAGCTGAAGAGAATGTATTTTGATCAAAAGTTACACACCAAGGAGAAATACAAACATGTATAATATGAGTGTTTTTAAACAATCCTCTTATGAAAAGCCATTTAGAATGAGAGGTCAAACATTAGCAAGTGGTGAAAGCCAGAAAAGTGTCTCAGAACAGAAACCCATTTGTTTACCTGTCACACATTCAATTACTTGCAGTTTCAAATGGTCGGGTAGCAAAAAAACCCAGGGTGTCCTTGCACTCTCTCTGACTCTTCATGCCACTTCTTTTGTGAAATGACCCACTTGGTTCACCTTGGTCCTCTTTTCCAATCCAGCTTTTCTTGCTCTGATACTCGCCCCTGTGTTAAGGCTTGGTTTTACCCTGATGGGCTTCTGTGCTCTGCTGGAAAGCTCACAAGCTGGTTAAACAGCTACTAAACTGCAAACTGGTGATGTACTGGTTTTACTTAGCACAGGGATGACATCTCTGAATAAAAAATAAAAGACCACTAAATTAAAAACGGTGATTTTACATAAATTTGCGAGTTACCATGGCTTTTACTCAAATTAATGTTCATGACACAGTGAGCGTGGAAGTTGATGCAGGTCAGGTACTTACAGTTGTGATTGATTTAGGTTTTCAGTTCAGTTGAGGTGCATAAGTCACATGAAAAAGGCAGCAATACACATTTGTTCCAGCCAAGGAAGCAAACAGGTGCTCTGAGAACACATAATAATGTTTCTATTACACAACAAAGCACAGATTTTCTGATCACGGACAAAATATGCACTGCTATTCCTTGGGTCCCAGGTGCGACTGTGTGGAGCCTGTGCAGTATGGATACAGCTCAAGGGCAGAGGTTTGTATTCTGCTTTGCTGTTGTAGCAATCCTGCTGTCAACCTTCTAATTCACTTGCAGAGGCATTATAAAGGATTAAGATGTACTCATTATGAGAAAGAACAGAATAGCAGCGTAAAGAGAACCAATTTTGAATGGAAAAGCAAGCTGTAGATAGGAATGCAGTTTCCCTCGACTTTTGCAGATTTTGCCTCAGCCCAGAACATCAAGTTCTTATTCGAGGCATCACATTTTCAGTCAAATTCTTCTAGGTTTGTCTTTTGATACATGATTTGCTGTTATTCCTATCAAATAAAACAGGCAATAGTGGTGTTATCATCATAATAGTCCAAGGATATAAACAAGCCCCAGTTTATAAGTTTCCCTCTCTCCCTACATACCTTCTTTCAATGTACCAAGAATTATTAGCTGGGTTTTTTCCCACCCCACATTTAGAAAAAAAATATGGTTGGACTAATTATATTTTGAAAGTTAATGGTTTTAGCTGATCTACGTTGAACTCCTGGAGAGCAGCCACATCAAATGAGTTCCTGGTAATTTGCCATGACTTCACCATGTGCAGCTCCATGAAATTACATGCCTCCCATATGGCTGTTGCTATAGCTATGCCAAAATCAACCAATTACACTGTAATCGTGCTTGTGGCCCTTCTTGAAGGAAATGTACACACATATCTGGGTAGATAAAATGTTCTGAGTTTTTTCAGCTCTCTGTAGTATTCTCTCAACTGCTGGAAAACTTATTAATATTAAAGTACTCAGAACATGATGGTTAAGTGATTATGCAGTGTACTTTATAATAAATACTTACAATAAAGGAATATTGTCTAATGGATAACCTAGACCTGATTTTTCTTGGCTGTTTCTCTAGGTTTTATTGTCATGTTTAGCTGGGCTTAAGGGCTGTTCAGTGTGATGTACTGGATATTAATGTGTCTTTTAAATTCAGTTTATGCCAATCTAAATGGCAACGTGCTGATCCAGGCATCAGATTCTCAGCCCTCCTGGGCATTTCCAAAATCCTTCCACTCCTGGAACTTCCTTTTGGGTTTTTTTGTTTTGTTTTGTTTTTTTTCTCTTGCACTTTACTGTGCTTCCCAGGCCTGGATCTATATATGGATTCACAGCATTGCTCTTTCTGCATGTTCAAGGGCAGGCCATTAACTGCATGAAAACAATCCAAAATGAGCAGGATGCTGAAAAGCTTCCCACACAGTTTAGCAAGGGATTTGTAATCCTTTTGTCTAGGTACACACTTCTTTGGGCTGAGGTACTTGTGTGAAATTTTAATACTTAACACTGCTGGAGCTGGTAAATCATACCTGCATCTTGGAAAACTCTGGAGCCCCACAACTTATTTGTATAACACTTGCAGAAAGCTGTCTGCAAATTCCCTCCATCTGAATCAAACTGTTAGACTGCATCTCTGTTTACCTGTTGATTAATAGGAATACTTTCCTTCTGACTTTAATCCTCTCATTCCTTACTCATTTGTATTCACCTGCATTCCCTTGCTCTGTGTTTACATTGTAAACTGCCTGGAGGCAGATGGCAACAGAAGGAGGATGCTCTACAATGGTAATTACTCCTGTTATCATGGATATTTAGGAAAAGATCACCTGCAATCCAACTGTGCTTACAAAAGCTGGACTTGGTGCATCGTAGAAGGGTGCTGTTGCTGGATTATGCGTGCTGTATAGGATTTCACAGAATCATAAAGGTTGGAAAAGACCTCTAAGACCAGCCCAGCACCAACAGGCTCACAGCTAAACCATGTCCCCAAGTGCCATATCCACATGCTTTGTGAACACGTCCAGAGATGGTACCAGATAAAAGCAGTTCAGGCTTTCATTCACTCCCATTCCATTGGTAAAATTGAGAATATACTAAGATATTGCCTCTACACATTAAAAATTTGGGTTCTGGTACACCCTGAAACAATGAAAAGCTTTTCATAACTCAGGAACTGACTTCTGGCCAAATAAGGATGAAAAGATTCAGAAAATTACACCACGAAAAGAGACTGTAGGCTTTTTCTACTGTTCCTGTACTGAAGAAATAAGTAAAGGTTGGAAAACCTTTCATGAAAGAAATATACGAATCAGCACAGCAATCCTGCTGGATCTAGTTGAATTTCAGCTTTATAAGTTCAATTTTGTAATTTAAGCACAAGACTTCTATGCTAAAAATATCCACCAAGATAATCTAGATGCCAATGCATAAAACTATAAAAGGTCTATACAGAAACCAGTATTGAAATTTAGATTGATCTATTTGAACTTGGATGAGTTAATATATCAAACTTGTGTTTATGGTCCAACAGTATGGGATAATACTGCTTAGAGAGAAATCTTGCCCCTTTATTTTATTGGACTGGTGCCTGAGTTCACAGCCACCTGAAGAACTGCATCTGGCAGGACTAATAAAATGAAACATGAGATCTCATGGCCAGGGAGCTCAGTCTTTCAACTCCTTCCCTTGCAAAACCATGACTGACTTGGCACCTTGATACTGAGAGAAATCCTATGCTTTTTTGGTCCTCAAATGTAAATTCTGCTGTAATTCAGTAAACCAAAATGCACCAGCACTGCTCTTTTTCAATGTCATTCTTCCTGCAGACTCAGGAAGAACACACACTGATAGCAAGAGATTGCAGTGGAGTTGCTTAACAGAGTTGTTTCACTTTCCATATGACCTGCAGTACTTTTTTGTTCTGCTCAACCTTTTTGTTCTGCTCAGTGCCCCATCATTTCCCAGAAAACACTTGTATTCACAGAGAGGAAAAGATAAATCCAGCTACGGGATCTTTTCTGTAGAGTGCATTACAGTAAGTGCTTTTGGGTGTGATTTAAAGTTTTATAGTGAAATGATGCTTCTGCTAGCAGAAAGTCTCCAGCATACTTTTATAGCCATTCTACTCTCTGTCCTTTGGCTTTGCTATTAAGGTTTAGCAAGACTAATCAGGAGCATTATTTGGAAATATTAGGTAATAAAGACCAGTCAGCTATGGAACACTAATGATTGCCCTGTTTAAATCTGACTGCAGCTGGGCAAATTAGTGGTGCTGATCCCTTCTGTGAGCTGTATGGCCAGGACAGGGCCTGCCAGCTCCATCCTTTCCACATGCCTCAGGTTTTTGGAGCTTGTCTTATGCTCCTCTGGGAGGATACTTGAACTCCAGCAGCTGGAGCCCAAAGCTGCTTGCTCACTCCATGATTCCATCTGCCAGATGCAGCAGTTGAACCTGCTGCATGTATAACCGTACCAGGTAATAAAACTGAGAGGAGAGTGAAAAGTCCACATGGTAGTTTATATCCTAACTGTATTTATTTTAGATAAATATTTACCTACACACACACAGAGCGGCACATACATAAGAAAGGGCTATTTGCACTTTCTCTGAAAAGCTTTCAGAGATATTCATCTTTAATATTCTAGCCCAGCACAGCTCACAGCTACACAATATCCTGCAGAAATCCCTTTCATTATCTGTAAAATGTCTCATAATGTTCTATTCGTAATTTGCTTTGACATTAAAATAAAAATGTTAATATTCTCAGTATCTCCTCTCCTTGCTTATGTTCCTCAAGAAGATCTGGCAGCCTACAGAAGCCAGATGGTGACTTGAACTTCCCAAATGAACTGCCTGGCTGCTGCTACAAAAAGGGATGGTTTTGTTCCCTCCTATCTCATCCTGAAGGGCATTTACCTAGTCCTTCCTTTGCATTGGCACTGACTCTCATCTATCCTTCCAGTGAAAAAGGCAAAGAGACTATTAACTAGAGATAGCTTAAACCAGCTGAGGAGAACATGCTTGAAGAAGGAAGCAAGACCACTGTGAGAATAACTGGAGGGTTCCCTAAGGGACACAGGGCCACCTGCAGCTACATGGCTCCGACGTGAAGTCAGGATGTCAGACCAGGACTAGGACCAGTGCTGGAGGCTACCAGAGGGACAAGACAAGTCTAATATCAAGCCAGCAAGCAAGGCTAGGACAGCACAGACCTACAGCATAGCTCAGACAAGAACTGAGTGAGGGGCCAGAGCTGAGCTTAACTGGGTCTCCAGTTCTCTGGGACAGGGACGGTGAGGTGGAGGCCCCTGGTGATGCTTATTAGAGCCATTAAGATCCATTAGTGCCTGCTGAGTCCTGACAATGACAATTACTCCTTTTGATGGACTACCAAATTTGTTCACAGCTTGACATCCGATTATGCCATGAAGTTCACACCTTCTCATTGCCAAGGCAGGAGGAGCAGGCAAAGGATTGAAAATACCTGAAAGCCCCAATATGAGAAGTGTTAAAACACTAAGATACTTTGAAAACAAACAAAAAGTAGTGTGTGGCTGCAGTACACCACAGGGCAAGGACTGGGCTAGACCTGGTGTGCACAGCACTCTGTCCTTCAAAGCCTGAAGGGTTGTGGAAGGTGGAGAGAGAGAGAAAGAGAAAAGTACAGACTGTATTTTGTCCACCTGCAAACCAGACCCCAACTGTACATTGTCTCTTGCCCTCTTTGGGACAAAGATGATGAGGAGTCTGGAGCATCTCTGTTATAAGGAGGCACTGCGGGAGCTAGGCCTATTTAGACTGGAGAAGACTGAGAGGGGATCTCATTAATGCACATAAATATCTCAAAGACAGGTGCCAAGAGGATGGTGCCAGACTTGTTTCATTGGTGCCCAGCAACAGGACGAGGAGCCATAGACTAAAGAACAAGAAGTTTCACCTCGATGTGAGGAAGAACTTCTTTACATCGAGGGCGGCAGAGCACTGAACAGCTGTCTGGGGAGGGTGCGGAGTCTCCCACACTGGAGACATTCTGGACCCACCTGGATGCGTTCCTGTGTCACTGCTCCAGGTGACCCTGCCTGGGCAGGGGGGATGGACCGGGTGATCTCCACAGGTCCCTTCCGACTCTAACAATTCTGTGATTCTGTGATTGGAATGGACTGTCCGTGGAGGTGGTGGAGTCACGGTCCCTGGAGGTGTTTGAGGAAAGCCTGGACGTGGCACGCAGTGCCATGGTCTGTTTGACATGATGCTGTTCGGTCACCGGTCGGACTCGGTGACCTTGGGGATCTTTTCCAGCCCGCCTGGCCCTGTGCTAGCCTGTGCTACCCGGCGACAGCCCGCGATATTCTGTGATTCACCAGCCCAGCCGCTCCC
>VZTI01005121.1:753383-764960 GCA_013397865.1 Struthidea cinerea
GGCCCTGGGATGCCCCGGCTTGGGGGAGTCGCCGCTGTGTCCGGCCCCGTCTGGGGGAATCGTGTGTTTTTTTTTTTTTTTTTTTAATTTGCGGATAATGTCATTTATTCTATGTTACTTCTCTCTGTGGAAGAAAAAAACCCCTCCCCCTCTAGTGAGCAGGCGCAGAGGAACTTCCTTAGTTTTGTCAAAGCCTCTTCCTGCTTTCGGGCTTTTATACCTTATAAGGCAGTTTTCAGTGTCAAACCTGAACCAAATCCGCTTTGGAAACGCTTCTTTTCGTTCAGCGGCTGCCGGGCGGTGGAGAGAATGCGGTGCCAGTGATCTATAGCCCAAGCAGCGATGCGGGAGGAGGCCCTGGGGATCCGGGCTCCCTTTTGCGCGGCTCCCGAGGTTGGGGCAGGGCAGCGGCCCCGGAGGTGTCCGTGGGAAGCCGAGCCGGGCGCGCTGCGCGGTGCCGCTCGCAGGAGCGCGCTCGGGAAGTGCGAACCGCGCTGTGACCCGCCGGCTGCAGGGCGATCGGAAAGAGGAAATGTCTCCATCAGGCATCAGTTTTTCATTGGAAGGGGAAGCACGGGCGTATTTTCAAAGCTTTTTAGCTACCACTGATGGCATGCTGCTTCTTTAACTCGTTTTTTACTTTTGTTTCACCCTTCAGCCCTCTTGCTAAAAATAAAGAAAATTTTCAGTGAATGCTCTGTAGATGCAGATATATATCATGCTTTCTTGAAAGGGTACGTTCTGCAATCGAGGCACTTGTTTCTGAAAGCATGTGCTCATCATCCCGTCAAGAGACTCCGTTTGGAGTAGGACATTAATAAATCGGTCTTTAGGAAGAGGAGGTATATGTATGTATGTGTCTAATGTTTAACAGTTGTATGAAGAAATCATTCCTGTAGTGAAAGCAGAACTAAAACCTTGAATTCTGTGAGATGGAGGAAAATTAGCACAGTGGGATTGAGAGTGTGTAGCTGAGTATATAGAAGTGCATGTGAGTTTAGCATGTGTATATGTGCTGTTTATCTGTCAAGGCAAAAGATCTGTAACTGCTCTGCCACATGCCACCAGAGGCGTTTTCCTATCCCACATGTTTGTGTATCACAGGTAGTCCCATTAAACGCAATAATTATGTCTTTATAGGTTTGCAAAGTACAGGTTGTGACCACTGGATTAGAAATTCACTTAAAGCTTTCAGCGATGCCCCGCAGGAGCAGCATGCAAGCACAGAGCTATGTAAGAAACAACGTTGTCATATTGATGTGAGAGGTGACCAAGGGACATGAGTATTAAAACAAATGTTCCTGGGGAAGATGTGTGTACAAGTACACCATTAATCAGCTTCAGTTCAGTGGGTGTACTCTGTAATGTTCTTGAATATGATGTTAGTTAAATGTTGCTCCTGTTTCATTTATTTATTTCCCTAGAGCTCTAAGATACTGTTTTATTGTGCACCAGTATTTTTTTTTAATGCGGCCCAGCCTATTTTGCTCTCCAGGCCTTTCATTTCAGGTGCATTTCCTAGTTCAAGGTGGTTCTTCCATGAAATTCTGCTTCAAGAAAGTGGGGGCAAAGATTTGTAGCACTGTAAAGATTACAGAGTGTTGGGGTGGTTTGAATTCAATAATTTCAGTAGACAAAAATATAAAGTGGTGAATTTACAAAGGAAAGATAAGATAGTTGAGATGAATAAGAAACAGGTGGGTAATAGTGCAGTGGGTTATGATAGCATAATCATGGGTTTAGGTTTTATTTTTTAATTGGTGCAGCATCTCACTCTGTGTGAGAACACAAATTATGACAGTCCTGTGCTCAGTGCAGATCATCCGAGGTCTCAGTGTTCTGTCCTGTCTGCCAAAATGACAGAAAGCAGACAAATTAAGTATAGCCTCCAAAAAGAGGAAAAGAGCTTTTGAAAATACAACCAAAGCAGAAAGGGTGAATGGAACTGTGTTGTTTAGAACAGGCTTTGAATGTGCACTGGTTTTCCAATAGGTAGGCTTTTTTTAGAGGGAACGGTTGATCATGATTGTTACTTTGCAATCTCAGGAGTTTGCCTCAGTCAGCAAAAGGGCAGGTGTAGAAGAGGTATTAAAGAGTGTCTTCCTATGTGTCTTGTGCTTGTAGCCACAGTTCAGTTGTTTATCTGAGTGTTAAATTTTGAGGTTTTTAATGTGTATGTGTGCATCTTTGCCAGGTAAAACAGAGGGATGAGAAGGGCAGCAGTGGTGCTTTTCAGCATCAGACTGCACAGATTATACAAATGATAAGAACTTCTTTCAAAGCATAAAGAGACCAAAACCCAGAAGAGGTTGGGGAGATCATGTGATCACTGTCATTTGAGGTTTTAACAGCTCAATCAAACTTTTTAGGGGTCATCTAAGTACGTGTCATACAACTGGAGCTGGGAAATGGTTTTAATCAGTGACATGACAGTCAGATTATGGGTGCAGCCAAAATGCTTCCAGTGTTACATTTGTTACCTTGAAATTTGCATTCTTTGCTTAAGCAAACTTGATACCTAGAAAATAAGGTAATTGATACCTGCGTAAGAGCAGGTGAATACTTAATTGTGGTTTTAAAAAGCTACTTGTCTGAAACACTGTCCTTTTAATTGTACAGTAGAGTTATAGGCATGATATGAAAAACTGGAAGAGCCCAGTTAGTTTAAGATAACTGTTAAACCCAGTATTATGTATTTCTATAACTGATAGCCTTGTCTACTTAAGTTTTAAGTATATTGTAGTTTTGTTGGGTAATCTGTAGAACAACACTGTGGACCTTATTGTCAGGAAGTCTTTGTCCATGTTAGTAGTGAATTTGACTTCACTTGGCTGCTGAGAGCCCCTCTCTTTCCCTTCTTTTCACAAAAGATGGGCACCAGGTCCATGAGCAATGAGCTGTAAAGCAGCACCTATGTGCTATTCTGTTTATATCCTTCAAACACTGGCAGATTTTTGATTTTCCCAAAGTCAGTAGGTATGTTGTGAATGAGACTTACTTCATACTTTGATGTATCCAAGGTTTATGTGCATTTTGAAACAAAAGTTCAGAATAGAAAAATAAGACGGAGTTCTTCCCATAAAGTATATGAGGAACATACCAAAGAAAGGAAAAGGCTCTTAGTCATTTTTTAATCGCAGTAGGCTGCAGTCTTTTGCTATGTGCCTTTTGGGTATTTGAATTGTTCTTTCTGCCTCTTCTACAGGCAAACGCAGCACTGCCTGCAAGTCATGATTAAAAGCTCTTCCTACGCCACTTTAGAATTTAGCTTGATTAGGTTGACAAGTAGATTTTAACTGTGTCTTTCTGTGTGAATGCACTTCTTTCCTTCAGTATAACTTGTATAACACTGAAATAGCTCATTCGGGATGGCAGATAATTGCAAGTGTTCAAATTAATGGCTCTTCAGCTGAGCTGAAGTAAGTGGCTATGTAACTACTGCACTTCCAAAATGAGATCTTAATTATAGCAATGAAAGGGATTTAAAGAATGTTATTTGTATTTTCTATACCTGAGCTTTGTTTTTGGTAGGTTTGTGTGCCATTTTTCAGTGGCTGCCAGGTGGATCTCTTTGATACTTGAGTGTCACTGGTGGCCAGCTTCTCTAATGTACCCTAGAGTCTTGTTGGGAGGGTCATGTGTGTTGGTAACCCTTTTCTCGAGTGAATTGGTTATGTGATTGTGTGGGAAAAAACCCAACCTGTTGTCATGGATCTTGTTTTCTTCTGCCTCCTCTCCTATGCCAAGCTAGGCCCCTTTTTCATTTCCCATACACAGGTTGCAAAAATGGATGTGTTTTTTTAAATTTCTTTCTTGAATACTAGGGGTGAACTAAAGGTTTTGGGGTTGACTGGAGAAAGATTTCCTGTTCTTGATGGGAACTCGGGATTTCTTCGACACCTCCTGGCAGTCTGGGTTCCCGCTGAGCTGAGAGCCAGGAGGATTGAGGCTGCTCAGGTTTTCCAGGGTTTCTTGATGTGGAGTTGCAAGCTGTTCTTTGGAATGAGTCACATACATCTCTGAGAGTTTCTTGGCTGTTCGGTCTCTATTACCAGTGCTGTGAATGAAGAAAGAGTAAATCTGGGCACACAGAACCTCAGAGAAGCAGAAGCTGGCTGGAGTGAGCTTTGCTTTGGGGGACTTCTCTACAAACCCTACTGCTCTAGTTAATCTTCATGCAACACCTCTATAGATTCATGCTCTTAAGGAGAGCAAAGTATTTATGGGTTGAGTGTCTTCTGATATGATAAGTTATGACAGGATGATGTCGTTCTGTTTCTCTTCTGGGTTTTGACCAGAGAGTGTAAATGAGTACAAGATCCATGAAAAGCAATAATCTTCAATAGGCAGCAAAATCTGTGAGGTGAGAAATCCAGTGCTATAAAAGCAAGGTAGGGGGAAGTAACAGTCTGTTTTGTGAGCTCTGTGACTTTTTAGTATCTTACACTGCACCTTGAAATTATTTTTCTTTCCTAATGTTCCAGACATGGGTTATTTCTGCAGGTTTTTCAAAGCATAACTTATGTTTTGTATAAAGATTTCAGCACCATGATATTTTTGCAGTTTATACTTCAACTGGATATCTTGTCATGACCCTCTGTGGGCTCCAGTCTTCATGAAAATTTTCTCTGTGTTGTGTCATCCCAGAAGTAATTTTTCAATATGGAAAGCATGGACAACATATTTCCTTAATGGCATATGGAAAAAATACTCTTCCAGGGTTTTAAGAGCATCTTTTGCTTGCCAGCGGCTGAAGTGTGGTTAGGGAGGGAGGGGAAAATGTCATCCTTAACATGGAAAAAGGAATTGTACTAGATTAAGAATTTATTTTTTAAAGAACATTTGCAAGGAGATTTTAAAGGCTGATGATGACCTGTGGTGTCTCTTAAATTATTCTAATACATCACAGTCCATGTTGCAACACTAAATGCTCAGAGTATGCAATATAATTGGGAATAATAGGAGTTCAGTTAGGAGAACATACATTTCTATATACACACACTTTTGGTTTTTTGTAATTCCATCACAGGAATCAGTTTATATCTTATTTGAGTGCATTTCAGAAGCCATTCAAGATGCATGGCACCTTCCAGTCCTTCTGTTTCTGCTCCTCTTTCCCCAGGTCTCACTTGTGCTTGATACAGAGGAAAGGGGCGGTGGGATTTCAGAGTAGAGGACAAACCCACGTGCATCCCTGGGCTGGATCTGTAAAGTTAATGATAAATGAACCTCCTTATACGAACTGCAGAGCTCCTCCTTGGGGCAAGGTTTGAGGGAGGGCAGGGTTTGAGGTGTGCCTGGGATGGGGCAAGTTCCATTCTTGTTCCTTGGTGTTTTTAGTACCTGGCTTGGACTTTCTGCTCAGCAAGTGTGTTAATTGCATGACTCCTATGGACATTTACTTGTCTAAGTTAGTTGAAAATACAGTTTTTAGGAGTACAGAAATATTGTACCAGTTCTGAGTAGTAATCCGTCCTCTGTATTGTTTTATAGGCACCTATAAGAAACGGAGCAATTGGTCTGTTAGTTCATGCAATTGAAAAGTTTCAACATAATGTTTCAACATTTAGTTTCATCATTGCAGACTTTCTTTGGGACATGCTGAAAGGCTTTGACAATTTCAAACATTTTTAAAAAAATACTTAAAGGAACGTTTGTCCAAAATTAGAAGACTTTAGGGAGACAAGGTTAATTTCAAAGGTAAAATAACTAAAGACATACTTTGGTTTGTCCCAAAGGAAATTCAAAGTTCTTTTCTGCTCTATGTGAGAAAAGGAATCTATTGCTTTAATTTTTGGTTTTGGACACTGAACTAAAATATATTTAGGTGTACCAATCTAACAGAAATCATCCTTGGGTAGATGCTTAAAAATACCAATTGGATTGCAAGCTTGTTAGTGCCCATAGCAGGATTACTTTAACCATCAAAATGAAGCATCAGTCCTTTCCAAGTGCTAGTAATGATGTATTGCTGGGGTTTTGTTTATTCAGTTATATCCAAAATTGAAAAAGTAATCATTTTATCCACTGACTTAATGTAGGGTATAATATGATTGAATTTTGTTTTTCTTTTTGTTCTGGTCATGGGGTTTGCATTTTTAAGACTAGACGGAAAAACTCTAGATAAATGTACGGTTTTAATTTTTTTGTGGGTTTTCCTTTCTCTCTTTATTATTCTCTTGTGGTCAGTGCAAATGTTTGCAGCTGTGCACAGGATGTGTTTTGGCATGCTCAGGCTGTAGAGAGCAAGATGCAGACAGGAGGTTATCTGTTGTTACTTTATTTTGATAAATAAATGCTATCAGTGGATGAATCCAAATTGTAATACTTTACTTAACACCGTATCTCTTATCTAGCTTTTCAGTATTCATATTTTTTTGTCATAATTTGCCTCACATACAGAATACTGTTTATCGTCTGCATGAGCTTTCACAATATGACTGTGTGCATATTTGCCGTCAGACTGCAGAATCTCTGTGATCCTGTTAAATGAGACCTGCTTTTTATATTGAACAAGATTTACTGGTATGTTTTTGTCCACAGCTGAGTGGGGCATTTTTTTCTACGAGCCAACTGTTTCTAATCGGAACCGTCTTTCATTCGAAGCGTGGTGTAACATGATAAATATGTAATCTGGTGCTTTAGTGCAAGCCTGCTCCTGATGGAAAACATTTGGTTACCTGCTGAAAGGCTGAAGTGATAACGGGTGTGCGGGGCAGATTGGAAGTGCTGGGCCAATCCCACGGTGCTTGCTGGGTGCCCCTGCTCTCCATCCCTGCTCTTCCAGTCCATTTGGTTTCATCCTGCCCTCTGTTCAGGTTGGTGTGACTGGGGCCATGGCATAGCAGCTCTTGGGTCAAAGCTGGAACTCTCAAGTGCTGAAACTGTGCAAATAGCAAGCACAAAAGACCAATTTTTTAATGTGGAATAACTTTACAGTTTTAGCCCCTGTATTGCATCTGCTTGAAAAAACTTCCTAGTCAAGTCAGGCTTTTTCTGCATCATAAGACTTAGATTTTACCTGTTTAATTTCTTCAAGTGCAGGATTTTGTCTACTTGCAGGTTACATAGTTGTTCATTCAGTTGATCCTTGCTTGCTTTATCTGTTGAAAAATATGTGTAAATAATTTATTCTCTTGGGTTTTTTGCTTCTGAGAAATGTCTGTGCAGTCATAGAATATCCTTAGTTGGAAGGGACCCACAAGGATAATTGAGCCCAACTCCTGATGTTCAGCTTATTTTGGTTAAATGATGTAGGAAGTTGCCAAATAAATCTCCCCTTCGTATTAAATAACTTATACTATTAAGTATTTATTCATGTAAGACTGCCAAACTTTTGGGCATTCTTCCCTCATTATTTGGAAATACTGCATGGAGTAGGCAGGCTGTGAAAAATGCTCAGAAAACCTGGAAAAATGAAAGATAAAAATAAATTTATTAGAAAGCCTATCAGTATAGGTGAGTGCTATGTGGGTGTGGTGTAACACAGAGGCACTGTTAAGACACTTGTTAAAATGAATTAGTCTAGAAGTCTCTGAGGAAGCAGTAAGTAGAAGGGGAGCATTTTGCCTTTGCCAACACAAACTACTCTACTCTCATTATACGAAGATAATATCCAAACCCGTTGGCTCTTCTTACTTTGAGGAAAATGCAGTCACAGGATAGCTTTGTATTAACTTTTGTATTAAAGTATGTGCCAGCATTAGATATTAGAAATGAGTTTAAAATACAAATAAAATGGACAAAGACCACAAATTTAGACGGTAGTATCATCAGGATGCCAGAATTTGGATTTTGTTAGTTGAAAGCACTTAAGAATGGGCTGGTTTCAAGTCCACTTTTTGTGGCTCAATCGTAAGCCACATCAGTCTTTTGGACCTAAATGCATCTTATCTTCCTCTTTACTTTTAGGAGAAGAGGACTTTTCTAGTCAGGTCACCAATGTTGTTTTTTGTTTGGTTGGTTGGTTTTTAAAGGTTTGGTGGTAGTAAACATAGAGCAAAATTGAAAGTTGTTGCTCTTCCACTCCATCCAAATGTTAGTAAAGCTAGAAGCAGCACAATGCAGTAGCTTCCTCTGTTTTCCAGACTGATGTTAAAAATGTCACCTGGAGACTCATACTGCAGTACGTGTGAATTTATTCTGAGTGCTGTGTAGCACAGGCTGCTTTTATCCCCATGTTCCTCTTGGTCATTCTGGTCTGGCTCTATGCAGCCATGTCTTTGTGGTTTTCACTACCCATTTTAGCTGGATTTTACTAGCAAGTGTGACAGTTGTGTCTGTGCTCTCAGTTGTAGAGGTAGCTGCTGATAAAAAGCAGCACTGGATAAATTTCTACATGAAAATATAGATGCCTTTAAAGATAAATCAGCCTTTATTGAAGGTGGGTTTTATCTATTTAGGAAATCAGTGGTTGCTAGAAGCGCTTGTATTTCAAGCTGCTTTTAGCTCATTTGTTAAATTGCACACCAATCTGCTTATGGTTTGTTTTACTGTGACAGTTTCAGTATGTGGCACAGAAGTATTTGTTGTCAAGGTGAAGGTTCTTGCTTGAGTGGGCTGGTATTTTTGGGCAGAAGTACTCTAAAATAATAGTTTCAAGCACACAGTAATACAGTTAATTCCAAGGTCAAGCTTGTAGACTCTGAGACTTTTAACACCTCTGCTACCTAGAGGTACCATATGTCATTGAAATACTGTACTCCCTTTTACCATCCCTTCATGTATCTTATCTATGGTTTAAGAAGGTTCTTTATCTGAGTGCTTCTAATCTTGTGGGTTTTTTCCATTTATAGAGCTAATTCTTTGGCTTCCATTATTGTTTACTTAAAGCACTTGTTGATCAAAAATGTTTTAAGTTTTGACAGAAGCAGCTGCTATTTAAAAATGCAAACTAGTAATGTGTAAAAGGTAAAATATGTTAGCTAAAGATGTAAATATGAAAAGCATGACTAATTTCAAAATCTTGCTGTCTTACGTTTTATCAAGGACATTTGATAAAAAGAGATAGTAAACTAATTTATTAATACAAGTCCCATTTTCCTAATATAATCAGTTCTTCAGGGACTTCTGCTGCTGCTTAAACAATTTGCACCTGATGCTAGAGCTGGGACATTTTTAAAGGGGTAAGATGGCTTTCCTCTTTCACTGTAATTTTCTGATCATTTCTCTTTACAGGGATTTGAAAAGTAAATACTTCCTAGGCTTTTCAGTCCCATCTGGTGTACAAGAAGAATGATAGAAGAAAAGCAACGAATAAAAACATAAGGGCTTGTTCAGGCTTTTCAGTCACATGAGGCTCTGTGTATGAAGACTAGGAATTCATCCATGTTTGAGAAATGTTCCATTTCTTTTTAAAGCAGCTGTTATCAGAAGACATCAGACAGTAAAAACGTGGTATCTGTCTTATCATTTCTGTCTATATAGAATTTATCGAGTTAAAACAGGAAAGGCTATTTAGCCCTTTTTGATGAAATCTTTGATGGACAGACCATATGTCAGGAGCTGGTATTGAAGAGCAGAATCCCTTTCCATTCTGTTTAAAAACTTGGAGTTTTTGCCATGTGATTTATTTTGTGCCCTTTTGAATAGATTACCATGTGCATGTTCTCCTTAGAAGCTCCACTCTGAGCTTTTCTGTAGTGCCTTCTATACCTTGCTTACTTAATTATTTTTTTGGGTTAAGGTAATTTAGCCAGCAATGAATGTGTGTTGAATGAAGTGTGTAGCAATCATCTTGTTTTCTGTCTTTGGCCCTCATTTCCTGGAGTCTTTTTTCCACATGGTTTCAGTAAAGAAATGCAAAGCACCTCTGCCTCAGGAGAGTTCATAAACACATGGGAAGAGGCTCTCAAGGGAAATGGGAGATTGGCTCCAGACCCATTTGCATGGAAGAGGATATGGAGTAGGGATCTCCTGCTGCCTGAGCAAGTGTGACACCTTGCAAAAAGCCAGTATCAGCTTACATTTAAGAATAAATGCATTTAATTCTGTGTAAAGCCTAATCCCATCACTGGATGCTAGACTTGCTTGGAGCGTGACCTCTTGGACAGGTTCTGCATAGGATTTGAGGTGTGTTTAGATAGAGAAGCGTTGCTGGGCTTGATGTACAGGCTGTGGTACACACCAAAGCAGAATTTTGGAACTTACACACATGCTGTACAGCCTGTGGGAAGCCCATTGCATTTGCAAGCTCAGATGGTGAACAGTCATTCAGAGCCATCATGAAGAGAGCAATTGCATGAACAAGCGAAAATAGCCCTCTGAACAAAATGCCCTCGTTTTTCTAATGATGTACCTTGAAGGTAAACCAGACAGAGACCATTTTGATTGCATTCTGTTTTGGGTTTTTTTACTCCCCCTTGCTTTACTCTTCCCGCAGAAAGGTGTTTCTTTTTTCTTTTGTTTGTTTTTCGAGTTACTTTGCATCTTTCTGGTGGGACCAGCATTGCAGGTACATCTTACTTCTGTTTGTGTGTGCATTTTAAATGCATGACATTTCTGTTAGCCCAGGTCATTAGGAGTAGCTGAGGAATAGGCTGCAACCCAGATTTGCTCTAAGAGCTGGAGATCAGGTGATGCTTGTCCTCGAGTGCTCTTGTCTGCTTGTGCTTAGTTAACCCCTGTCTTTGTGTGGAACTGTCGGAGAAATGACATTCACAACTCATGTTGGACCCCCTCCCCCAGCTCTGTGGTACTTCCAGGAGCAGCTGGACAACTTCATTGCCCACGAAGCAGTTGTCCCCCTATACTTCACTTGTGTTAAAATTCCAGTTGTGCTTGAATTAGGGTGTATAACTCGGGAGAATGGCATTTGTTCTGGGCAGGGAAGCAGTGGAGCAAAGGCACGTGGTCAGAGTTTGTGGTTTGCAGATGGAGGTTCTGGTAATGACATCCTCGTTACAAGTTCTTACCCTCAGCGCTGTTTCCTTTTGGCTTTAAAATTGTCTGTGTGACTAATGCATAAGTAACCTTCCAGTGACATTGGTTTTGTGTCATAGCCTCGGAAACATCTATTCTAGGTGAGAGAGCACATGTAAGAAATCCCATTAGTGCCGTTGAGAACATTGTGGGAAGCCCTTTGGCTGTCCTTCCAGAGAGCTCTCGGGCAGAGTGCAAGAGCTGCTGTGCAGTTTCAGGATGTGAGTTTTTTGAGGGTGATGATCACATGCTGGAGATATTTCTCCACTGATAGGTGAGATATGGGTTAGTAGTGTTAACTCAGAAGGAACCTTCATTAGTTGCTCTCCCAAACCTGTTTGTGCTATGAATGTCCATTACAAAAATATCATGTTTTGTTTGTCACATATCTGTGGACTAGAGAGTGGTGTTGCCTTTCGGAGAAGGTGTTACAGGGAAGTCAGTGCGGAATATCAGATAGATACATATACAGACATACATGTATATGCTGAGAGATAGTGTGGGAGGGGGTGTGTATGTGTGTGGTTCTCCATATACAGACAGGCACATATGTATAGAGACTTTGTGTACTGCTCTTGGATACTCTGTAGCTGATTTTCTGAACTAAAGCAGAAGGTCATGATTACCCAACAAATCTTTTGCCTGATTGTTTCTTAG
>VZTI01005121.1:764984-783153 GCA_013397865.1 Struthidea cinerea
TTTTTTTTTTAAATGAGCTTTTAGGTCTACAGAAACACTTCAGGGAGCTGAATATGGAGAAATAAAGGAAAACACCTGAACAGTCAAGGCCTTCACCTTTGGGATTTTGTAAATCAGTTTTGTGTTACAGATTTTAATAGAAATCAGCTTATGCCATTACACTCCTGTGTGCAGTGCCTTGTGATCTTACTGCGGAATGCCCCAAATTCCATGTGGGAAAGCTGAGTCCATGTCTCATTAATGGCATGTGCCTCCTGCCACTCTTCAGTGCTGTGTAGCGACACAAAGGGTGTTCTGTGGAAAACTGTGTTCCAGTATTGGTACTGCCTTATGGTATCTCTACTATCAGGATTCTTTTCCTGTAGCAGCAGTAATGCCTGCCCTGAAGAAGATGGGGTGTGCCTCGTTCCCCTGTGAATCATTCATTAGTCAGACACACGTTGCCATGTATGAACTCCTTGTGGAAACTGTGTACTTGTGAAATCTGGATTGCCTATAGTATCCTTCTTTTCATACGATTTAAATATTTACTTCAAGTGACAGTGATAGAATAGTTCTGATCAGTCTGAATAAAGCCTCCTATCTGCAAAAGTTAATTTCTAAAGAATCCCACTGTTACTAGATTGTGCACTTGGAGAACTGAAGATTTTTATCACCTTTCATTCAGTTTTACCTTAGCTTTTTGCCTCACTTACCATATTTTTAGACTCGATTTTAACTCAAGAGTATCTCTATATGCATTTAGTTCTGAAAATCAGGTTTAGTGTTTATAATGTGTTGTACCATGGTCCCTGGTTGTGCTGTGGGCCTGAGGCTCCCAGGGGAGCAGGGGGTCCATCCCTGACCCATGTGCCAGCGATGCTGCAGTTCCAGGAATGCAGTGAAGTCTTGTACATGAGAGATGTGAAGTGTTGTGTAGGACACTGCACTGGAGACTTGTTGATATAATGCTCTAATATTCAGAGACCAAAAGTCATGCAGGTTTTATTCCTGTTTCTTTTTTTGGAAGCCTAAAAATGCATTACTTTTTTTTTTTCCCCCGAGTCAGTACACTTCTTGCTGAGTAGGCCATTGTATTTTTATATATGCTGATTTTATGTCTGAATACACTCTTTTTACGTAAAATGCATCTTTCATGAGACTATTTTTCTTTCAGTCTGCTGGCTGTGTGTGTGCTGGGCAAACTCCCACCCACAAGCAACTAAGCTGCAAGTTACCTGCAGCAGTTCAGCTTTTGCTTTCTTTGAAATGCTGAGTTTAATAATCAAACAGTTTTAACTTTTTTAACTGTTAAAAAACACTTGTAATCTAGTTGTAGGTTTACGTAGCATTCAGGCTCCAAAGTTCTTGTGTAGATTTAGCTTTAAAATCTACATGCCACAGTTCTGGCTTGCAGGGGAAGGTAGAGGGAGTGAGTCACTGTTTGCTGGTTTTCTTAGTAATTGTGGCACTAAAAGCCTCTTAAAACACTATAAATACAGTGAACAGTTTTACTCTGCGTGATAGGTTACTGAAGCACCAGTTTGTGGAATTCTTGATATTTCTTTTGGGAAGTAGATCTTTAAGAAGAAAATTAAAAACAAACTTGAATGAGCAAAATGCAAGTTGTGTGTCCCAAGTTGAGGCACGTATAGTGCCTAATGCAGATGTCTTCATGAGGTGTGAAGTTCTTTCTTATATTTAGCTTCTTTTTTTCATTATTTATCGTCTTTTGACTGTGAAGTTTTCTTTGCCAATAAACATTCGTGTTGATTGGTGTGAAGTCAAGTTTGTGTGTGGTTACTCACAACTGTTACAGTGTGTTACACACAAGACCGAGTTTACAGCTTTGAAAGCACATTTCTTGCAAGGTATTTTTGGTGTTAGAAGAGGTCCTGTGCTAACCACTTTGTTATTGAGAGAGAAACCCACCTTCTCTGTGAGGATCTGTGTCTTGGCCCAGCGCTGATGGGTGCAGCTGGCGTCGGTGATAGAAGCTGTGTAGGTGTTTCTGGGCACGTGCACAAGCTGCTCACTGCAGCGTGAGAGGCATCGCAGCCAGACCTACTGCAGCAGCTCTCCTCTCCCAGCCTGGGGAACCCAGCCTCTTGCTGAGTTACTGCCATGAATTTATGGTTTGGTAAAGTTCTGCTGCCTTACACCTCCTAAGATCTTCCAGGTTTACGTCAAGAGTGCTGAAAGCTGTAGAGGTGCTACTACAGCATTCATGCTTTTGCTGATGGTGCTGATTTAGTGCAGCTGCCTGATTGTACAAAGAAAATGAGAACTTCGTCACGTCTGTGTTTGTTAAAAACATGTGGGTAGGCTCTAACTCTTGAGTTAGAGGAGGGCGTTTTGGTCTGCATGGTTTAGAATTTGCCCATGCTAATTTGGTGACAACATTTCTAGCAGCTGGTTTTGGTGCCTTGAGTTTTGTAGTTACTTTGCATGAATGCTTTGTTAATTTCTTCTGTTTTCGTACATCATGATAACAAAGATAATGTATATATCCATAGCACATTCTGGAATCTGGGTAAAGGTACATAGTTAATTTCCTCTTGTTTTCTTTACTCTTATTAGACACATTTTGACACTGTTTTCCATTTGTGAAATGAGATGTGTTTTGCTACAGCTTGTCATTATCAGCTGCCTGTGACATGAGGATGGCCAGCCCAGCTGGCAGTCCATGGGCAGGGCAGCTTTTCCCCCCTACAGTTAGGAATTGCAAAAACACTTCTACCACTAACACTAATTATATGAAAATATTTCTATGGAAATGCTAGCTGCTGAGCAGGGAAGAACTGCTCTGACAAAATTATACTCCTAAACATTGACAGATTGAATTACATACTTTGTGTTCCTTAGTAAAATGCTATTAGAGTAGAAGGTAGCAGTGATTCTTGATCTGTGGCAGGGAGCATTGTTTTGCACTTTAAAAGCGAGAAATTCTTAGTTTGCCTTGGTCTTTTTAGTTTGTTCATTTTTAAAGAAAAGTCAGCGTGGTGTCCTTCTTATATGTGAAGAGCAGTCTGCTCATTAAAAAAGGGAGGTATCTTTGTTATTTGTGGTATTAAATATTACAACCGATTTTTTTTTTTTTTTTGCCTTGACAGGTATACAAAGCTCGGATATGCGGGTAATACTGAGCCCCAGTTCATTATCCCTTCATGTAAGTATTTGTTAGTGTGTATCGATGCTGAAGTTACTCTTGGGGTGTCTGTAACATGCCATGTAAAAAAAAAAAAGCCACCAACATTAAAAAGAGTGAATTGACCTCTGAGAGATGACACAGAGTAATAATGTGGCTTTTCTGTTTTGCTGTGGATACTCAGTTTAGAAAGATACATGCATTAAAAAAGGATAGTAATAGTTGGGCTAATTTGTTGGACATTGAAATAATGTAAAAATCCAGTAGCATGGCTACATTTATTTTTTCGGAGGTTCTTTGCCGTTTAGTGATTTTTCTGGTAAAACTTCGAGTTGATTATAACAGGAAAAAAGAAATGAAACGGTATGATTTAATATCTCTAGGGTTTAAAATGTTCTGTTTGCCTGGTAGTTGTCAGTATTACAGCTACGTTAATTTACTGTGTTTTGCAAATACAACAAGAAAAAATGTCATATAGAATAGCTTACTTATTTGCTCCCTGTCTTCTGAACTGTTTCTCCCACTTGAAGAGATACTTGGAGTTCTACTCCAGAGAGTGGAACTCAGCTTCCTTTAGAAATGCTTCACCTTTTGACCTCGTATACCACTTGGCAGTTCGTCATTGTTCATCTGTGCCAAAGTAATCACGGATTACATCCTGGTGAAAAGGAATAATTAGCACACCCAGTTTTCCTTGCAAATACAACAGGAAAAGAGCTGGAGCTAATACTACTTCAGCGCAGTCACTGTAAAGCAGAACGTGGTAGTTCAGGCTCTGTGTTGACATTTCTAGGAAACGTACTTTAGAAAGTAATTTTCATGGAAAGGTAAGGCTAATTCACTTACTTGTATGAGAGCAAGGAATGCATTAAGAGAATCCTTTCTGTATCTTCTAGTTTGGCTTCAATCGGTATTTCTTAGGTTATTTGGTTTTCCAAATTAATTTCATTAAGTTTACTTCACTGTCATATAAAACACTACAGTTTTGCTTTTCACACAAAAGCTAGTTTAACATTAGATATAAAAAGTTTCTAAATATTGGAAAAACCCTTACATTGCTATTTAAACTTCATAGCAGTTGTTAAATTATAAGTGGGCAAGTGGTTATTTAATTTCAGATAAATAGACTTTACATACTTCTGCATCGTTAGATTTGGTTTATTTAATTTGAAGATCACTTTCTTGTTCCAAAAAAGAAGAAATATCATGACACTTTGAACACTGGGAATGAAATGACCTGTCAGATCATTAAGCAGAGAAATTTATCCAACAGGGATGCTATTAAAGTAGAAGAGAAGGAGGGGAAATGAGATTTTTTGACAGCCTTTTGATACAGTGTGGGATATTGAAAAAAAGGATGCTCGGTATAGATGCTCCTACAGCTGAAATGGCCCTTGACTGCAATTCCCTCAATAAAAAAGGCATTTTTCTCATTTGTACTGCAATCCAAGCTAGATAATTACAGTAACTGCGTGAGTTTTTGTTAATCCTCTGCCTTGAATGAAATGAAATAGCACTGGGTTAATCCACATTAGAGAAACAAAAATAGAGTACAGCAGTACCTAGTTTCAAAGTAAAATGTTGCAAAAAGCACTTTAGTGTCTATAAGTTCCTTAATATTATTCCCAGTGGAAAAATGGTTTCTCCTTTGACTTCCAGCAGTGGCAGTTGCATTTTATCAGTTTGATTCTCTAAAATTAATGTTTGCTGTTAAACAGGTCTGAGCAGCATTCCTTGTGCCTTGTTCACTTGTAGCTTATCTTATTCACTCCTGCCCTTAACAAATTTTATCTCCTTATGATGTGTTCTTGATTTAATTCTGAATATGCTTCTGTAGAGATGATAAATGCTTGCATGAAAAGTGAAGTAAATGAGAATATATTGGGCCAATTTTTTGATGAGGCTTGGGTTCACTGCTTTCTTCCCTGGCTGCTTTTTAGATCTTAGATCATTAATTTTGCTTGATTTTTATTCACTTAATCAGGTTTTTCCTGCTGTGTGTTAAAATGGGGGTCACCTTCTTTCCATTACCCAGTAGTTCCCTTGACTTTTCATTATTTCAGTTTCTTTGTGATAACTGTTGGCCTTTGCTTTACTTCTAACAGAAAAAACTGGCTTGAGTAGTGTTTCAACACAAAAATTGATTCAATGCAAGGATGTCTTTTTTTTTTTTTTTTTTTTTTTTTTCTTTTTTCTTCTTCTTCTTCTTAAGAGCTCTTAATTCTTGTGCCAAGCAAACCAAAGGCAACTGCTCTGAGTATTGCTGGAGTGCTGCCCATCCTCAGACACCGCAGCTGAGGTTTCAGCAAGATTTATTTTCTTGTTTGTGTTTTCAGGATATGATTCTTGATTCAGGTTGTCTGCTCCTAATTTCTGCCTTTCAAATGCAGGGCTGAACAAGCTGGCCTTGAGGGCAGAAAAATATTTGAGAGCTCCCATCTTGTTTTAGGCTTGTAACAGGGTGAAACCAGTTGGGCTTGAAATTTGGTGTAATCCTGAGGCAAGTTATGGATTTTACTTGAAAGTTCTTGAAGAGAACACAGAAAAATGTGTTACAGAGCTCCAGATGTGGGAGCTCTGTAACAATGACCTGAAAAATACTTGTCGAGACTCTTCTCTTGACTTGCAGCAAGCACCTGCCTTGCGACATTTCCTTCCCCGTGATTTTAGCTTCTGCTTCCCATTTACCCCCCTTCTGTTTGGCTTCCTCCAGCCTTCTGCTTCCTCTCTGCTCCCCTGTAAGCAGCTACAGAAGTTGCAGTATGATTCAGTTTTCTTCCTGAAGAGCTCAAAATAATGACTTCTGTTTCATCCTGTTCAGTCTTTCTCAACGTTCAACTTCTTGGTTTCTCTGGCTCTGCTTGTGTTGCTCTGTGTGGGAAGAGAAGGGAGGAGGATGGGGAGGATCAGTGAGCTCGGGGTGCTTTACCCCTTAGCACGCTGCTGATTTCCAGATCCTGTAGCTGTGCTGCCCTGGCTGCTGGGCTTGAGACTGCAGCTGTTTTCATAAGTTTTTTTTAATCTTAGTTGTGAGCAAGCGTAACTTCTTGCTGAAGGTGAAAACTAGAAAAATATTTCTGCCATTGAAAGAGCTTTTGGAGGACAACCTCAGAACAGTTGAGGCTGATATTAATGCTGCTTGTATATATGAATTTCCTCATCTGTGTGAAGGATTGTGTTTAAAGGCCATTAGTAAGATTTGAAAAAATACAGCAGATATTGCTGGTGCTGCAGTGCTGGTAGCTGGGGAGTGATTCTTTTCAAAAGAATAGCAACACTACTAATAATATTTAAAATTGTTACTGTTATTATTGGAGTGTGCGGAAAATTAGCAAATTTGTTGAATAAAATCTGAGATCTGTAGGGATATCTTATTTTAGTGATTCTTTTTATATTTTATCTTCCTGATTGCATGTTGAGTGTCTTAAGAATTAAATTTGTATTTAAGTCTGTTACTGTGCTACTTTTTAAGTCCTTACCATGCTTACCCGTGACTGGAAGTCAAATAATCTGTTCTATATAGCCTGAGTTATGCCTGAAACAAAGGATGACTGTGATTACAGTGTATCTGTTTTATCAGCGTAGGTTTTCCTTTTTCAGTGCAGGATATGTGACCCACAATAATGTTTGTGTTCTCTGTTGAAGGTATTGCTATCAAAGAGTCGGCAAAAGTGGTCGATCAAGCACAAAGGAGGGTTTTGAAAGGTGTGGATGATTTAGACTTCTTTATTGGGGACGAAGCAATAGAAAAACCAACTTATGCAACCAAGGTATTAAGAGAAATTTTAAAAATCATTTTTCAATACTGTTTAGCAAGCATCACATGTACAGTAAATATAATGTTAAGAATGCTTTTTGGGTGACTTAAATCTTATTTATTCACTCTAAATGGAAAATAAGCTTTGGTATTAGTTTTGTTGACCTTGGGGAGCCTGTAGGAATTTGCAAAACACTATGAATATATATATTATATATATAGTATATATATATATGTCCTCATAAGCGAGGCTGGGAGGGTGTTAAGCAGAAATGCCACATTCCCTTGTTCCTTGGCAACTTCTGTCAGCAGCATCAGAGTGGGACACTGGGTTGGGGGAACTTCTGGTTTATCCCAGCGCCACCAATCTGCTGTACTGAGAAAAATGCAATGTGTTGTCTGTGCTACTCAAGGTTGGAATCAGAATTTGAAATAGGTGTCGCATGGGAATAGAGGAGGCTTAAATTAGGGTTTCTTGTCTGTGTAGATCATATACTTTTGCTGCAGCTGAAAGCAGATTTTTTGTTTGGTTTGGGGTTTTTTTGTTTCTTTTTTTTCCTTTTGTTTCCAATTATAATTTGATATTTTTCTCCAACAGTGGCCTATCCGCCATGGTATAGTTGAAGACTGGGACTTGATGGAGAGGTTTATGGAGCAAGTAATCTTTAAGTATCTAAGGGCAGAACCCGAGGACCATTATTTTCTTTTGGTAGGTAAATCTATGCCCTGCTTAAGAAATTCCGTATGATGAATAACAATGTGCTGATTTATGTAAATTCTTAAATATAAATATGCATCATTTGAAAACTAAAATAAATTACCTGCAGCTTTCTTGACTTGCCTTAAGCCATCCAGGTTCTTTAATTTTCTAAAAATGTCATTGTGTCTGAACAGCAAACATTTTTCTGTTCTCGTTTCCCTCCGAATTGTCTGATTCATCACTTTTTTCTTTTACTTCTCCACTGAATTCAATAATCTAAAGTTTATATGTTTAAGACAAAAAAAATACTTGTGTTTTGACTTTACATAATTGCAATTATTTTGTTTTTACAGTACTGCCATCTGGATGAAGTATCTAGAGAGTAAATGTCTGTCTTTTATTTTCTGTGAAACTGGAAGGGTTGATTGTCATATTTGGGCTGATTAGATCTAAATTAAGGTCAATGTTTTTCTGAAGCATTTGCTATTCCTTAGTATTTTATTTAAGGCCATTGAAATAGGCAATGTGGGTTAGTGTGATATTTACAGACCAAGTTTGGATGAGAGGCGTTGGCCATACCTGTTTAAATGCCTCCATTTTCTTGAAGCAGTAATTAGGTCCAGTTGCTCAAGGCTGTGTCCATCCAATTTGTGAATATCTCCAAGGATCAAGATGCCATAACAACCCTGGTCCCGTTTTCCAATATTTGACCCCCTTTAGGTTTCCTTTTTCCTCCCTAGTACCTGCTTAGGATTTCCCACGTTGCAGTTTGTGCAGTTTGTGTCCCAACACCTTTGTGAAGAGTCCCTCCTCTTTTTCCCCTCCTGTTACACAGTTGCTGCAATGGAAGAGTGATACTTTTCTTTCCTCAGATATTCTGTAGCACTATCCAAAATGCTCCTTCAGAGTAGAGCCTTGAGTATGTTTGATAGTTCAGTGAGAGCTATATAGCACACTATTATGGTATGTTTTATGTTGTTCAGCTTCTCTCACTTGAGTACATTCCTACAGCTGAGCATATCTTGTGTTAGAGTGGCTGCCTTCTGAAGGAAAACAGCCCTTTTCACTGAGAAATCTGAAAAATGTCATTCTTTAAATGAGCTAAACTGCATCCTTTGACATATTTTGATAGTCCTTGATTCTTTTAAGTGAAATCAAAAGTTGTAATGAGCTAACCAACCCACAAAGGGGGCCTTCCATGTAAATGCTTGAGCAGTAACTGCTGTAGTTTTTATTGCACTTCTGTTTTTCTTTCTTTCAATGCAATTTGCATAAATTCTTAAAAGCACCCTTTGTACATTACTATTTTTACATGCTATTGTTGTTGAATGACTCATCTTGCAAACCTTAGGATTTGGTGGTTGTTCGTTTTTTTTTAAAGTCAAGTGTTTGGTTTCAATGTAAGCAAAACTCATGGATTGTGGGTTTTTTTGTCTCACAGACTGAGCCTCCATTAAATACTCCAGAAAACAGAGAATATACTGCTGAAATCATGTTTGAGTCTTTCAACGTCCCAGGGCTATATATTGCTGTTCAGGTAAGGGCAGAGCTGTTGAAAGTCACAGCTGCAATATTTCTCCTTGGCCTAAAACTAGTTTCGCTGTGAAAAACGGTGTAAGTGATGTTTGGAATGCTTTTAGGCCCTTCTGGTTGGCAGTTCCAGCACTGCGTGTTTGACATGCTTTGATTCTGTGGGTGGTTACTGGATACTGTTCCTCTGTTACCTCTATAGAAGGCTTCTGAGCAGGAAAGTGTAATATCTGTTGCATCGTAAGTAAATTAAAAAAACACACCACATCATAGTAATTGTACTAATCCAAGAACTGCATCCCTTTCAGTATGAAGTAACGAAAAATGATGTTTGAGCATGGCTGAAAAAAACACCAGGCAAGAGTCAAAAGTTACATTTGTGCAGCCTCTTCTTTCTAAGCTGTTGCGTAGACATATATATAATATTATTAAATCAGTTTCCATGCTGTAAATAACTATGGGGGTGTCAGTCTGAGTGTCTTTGGGAGGGCTGGTGGAAAGTGGGGTCTGCAATGCAGCTGTTTTACTAATATTTGATTTTGGTGTGTGTTTTTTTTCCAAGGCTGTCCTTGCCTTAGCTGCATCTTGGACGTCGAGACAAGTAGGAGAGCGAACACTGACTGGCACAGTTATAGACAGTGGAGATGGTGTCACTCACGTTATTCCTGTGGTAAGTGTGCCTCAGAGCTGCACAAACAGCTTCAATGGAGAACAATTTGTCCTCTAAGTTCTCTGAAGTGTACACCTACACAGACTGAAGTATAGATAGGAGTCTTCAAAAACTTCAGATAATTCCCAGGGCTGTGGGTGTGAGTTTTGGTTCATTTTGTAGTGCAGAAACTCTTGAAGAATTTCTCTGTAACCCTGAGCTTGGCAGGGCTGATTCTTTCAGTGAGTTACCTTAAAAGGTGAATTGCCAAGGCCATGCTAAGTGATGGGCAAAATTGCTTTAACACATTTCCAATTTGGTTTGTTGGTAAGAGTGAATAGGCTCTTTACAGTAGTCAGTAGAAAAAGTTTGGCTTTTTATTTTCATTTAGCTCAGTCCATTTATATATAAAGTAGAAATAATATGAAGTATTTGAGGGCAGATGTAGTGTTGTTGATAGTTTTTCTCCATTTGTTCCCAGTGTTTAGTAGTGCTTCAGCCATACAAGCAAAGACAAAGTTCCTGCTTAACTGGAAAAAACAACCCCTAGGGTTGGTTAGTGTTGAACATCTGTTCCAATACATCAAGTTGCTAAAGCAAAAACTTGGATGATTGTGTGATGTTTTATTAAACAATGAACACTTAGGGCTGCAGTTTCTTTACTGTCAAACTACTGGGTTTACTGCGGGTGTGGATTTCCTTTTGAAAAGCTACATATTCGAAATTTTGTAATTGGAATATTTAACAGTGTTCTTCATTTCAAGTGGCTGATAATAGTTTTCTCTACCTATCTTTCCTGGGGGAGTTAAATTTATGTCTATGTACCAGATACATTTGTATTTTCAAAATGAAGTTAGATTACAGTTTTTAAGACAAAAATCTATACAAAGCTTTATCATGCCACAGTAACATCAATTTTTTAAAAACAGTAGCATTGGTGGTGGTCAAACGTACACTGCCATGTAGCAATTTCTTACTAATTTTGGTGGAATATAGTGGCTAAATCTTTGTTCAGACTGTTCATTCAAGATAACGTACTCTTAACAAGACTTAGGGAACAACTGACACCTCAGACCTTCTATAGGTAAACTTTTAAAATTGTATTCAGTAGTGCCAATTACTGTTTAAAAGAGTTGAACTTTTCCTGATTTGTGGGTTTGGTTTTTTTTAATTGAAATAAGAGTAGGTATTCTATATAATTTGAAGCATTAACCTCCTTTGCAGAATGCCATTTATTTGAGTTCTGAAATTTTTAAATGTGTTGAACAAATTGTCAACAATGTTCTACCACTTTTATAATAAAACAGATGAAAAGGAATTAACAAATGCTTATTTCTGTAGTGAAGTCAACAATAGTGGTAGGGTTTTTTTTATGATATTATTTTTGTGTTAGTAAGACATTTTTGTATTAATGTAAGATGTGCGTATATAGGAAAATTTAAGCATTTTATGAGTGTGATCTCTGGATTCATGTTTGGATTTAGCAGGTCTGGTAGGGTTGAAGGCCAACCTTGCACACTTGGTTTCTTTATTTAGACCAGATATTTTTAATGCATTGGTACTGGTCCCCAGGATGAGTGTGACTTACAAGGGTAGGTTGATGGATGAGGATGGGCCAGTCTGATGTTCTAAGCAGTCTCAATTAATGTGCTGAAATGATGCATTTTCTCCCTGCTTTCAGAAAATTAATTTTGGTTCATGTGGATTGTAACGTCTTACATCAGTGGCTGTGACTGCAGGGCCACATCAGTTATTCTAAAATAATATTTCATGAAACAAGGTTCCTTGACCTTTTTGGTAAGAGTAACCTCATTTTGAAGAGAAAATAAAGGCCAAGGAATAGTGAGTGTAGTGATTTGTCTGCCTTATGTACTAGCGACCTTTCTGTTCCTTCTAACCTTGTAAGAATTATGAACCCATGTAAAGTAAAGTAAGGCTATGCTGTGAAGAATTGGATCTGTGGTAATTACATGAGCCAGTCTTAAAGGGCTTCAGACTCAGAATCAGAGGTAGTGGATAGGAGTTTAGACTCCATGCCTTTCTCTCTCCCTCCTGAACTTTGTTGAAAGTGGTTCTTATCAGTATCTTTGTCCCCATTAATTTTGTTTACAGGCTGAAGGATATGTGATTGGCAGCTGTATCAAACACATTCCAATTGCTGGGAGAGATATCACGTACTTCATTCAGCAGTTGCTGAGGGAGAGAGAAGTAGGAATTCCTCCTGAACAATCCTTGGAAACAGCTAAAGCAGTGAAGGTAATGTGAACGTTGCAGATGTGAAGATTATTTTGTATCACAACTTGATGTATGGTTTTAAAGTGCAAGAATATCTGAAAGTAATTGTACTCTGAGTAATAGTACTCTGATTCTAAGTAATATAAAAATGTCTAAATAATATAATAACATGAAATAGCTTAAACTCAAGGTTTACAGTTGGGTTATACCCAGTCTGGCCTGGAATTCCACTCTTCCCCTGCTGTCTCCCCTTTCTCTTCCCCTCCATTATCATTATTGTTGTTGTTATTGTCCTGTTATTACTATTGTAATGTTCTGTAGGAATAACTATGGGCTGAATGTGTCATATAAAGAGCTGTAATTGCTCTACGTTCTTTTGGAATATTAATGTGTTCTTTTTTGTAATACACATTAGAGAACAAAGCTATTCTGAAAGACATTCAGCTTAAAGTACACTTACATTTTGTTTCTCTGGCAGTTCTTCAATGTACTTCAGAATTAATTTCTCACAATCATCAAAGTTTAGAGGAAGAGCAGAAGAAAAGTAATTTAGCTCAGCAAGAGCTTTCAGTGCTGCACAGAAATGATCAGTAGTAGCAGAGCCATTATCTACCTGTGTACAGTAAATGTCAGTTCAGCTGTTTTGAGGCCTATTCTTTACCTGCCAATTTAATACTTACTCTTAAAAGTTTAGAGTTACTACACTTTTTGAAATTTCTTACCAGCTTTCTATACTTTGGATGGTTCTAACTGTGCCTATTCAATTTTCAGGAGCGCTTTAGTTATGTTTGCCCTGACTTAGTAAAAGAATTTAACAAGTATGACACAGATGGTACAAAGTGGATTAAACAATATACTGGAATTAATGCTATCTCAAAGAAAGAATTTACCATTGATGTTGGTTATGAGAGATTCCTGGGGCCAGAGATTTTCTTTCATCCTGAGGTAAGTTGATTCGAATTGGCTGTACTTTCTGTTTTAGATGCATTTTAGGTGATAGCAGAGAAATCCTATTTGCGAAATTGTGAAGAAGTGGTTATCCTGACTTACATTTCTCCTTATTTATGAATAGATACCAGCTGTTGTTGCAAGTCAGCATGATTTGATTCTTGATTGCTACTAATTTTTATAAAAATTCAGGTTGATACATAAAGTACTTACAAATGGCAGCAAAAGTATTTGACAGCTGTTTCCATTATTAGTTTTCATGCCATCTCTAGAATAATAGAATGGTTCTTCCCTTTTTCCCTCTTTACCTGTTTTCCTTTGCAATACGTGGTCCTCCACATTGACTTGTCTTGATTTTATCCTTGATTGCAGTTTGCTAATCCTGACTTTACGCAACCAATCTCAGAAGTAGTAGATGAAGTTATTCAGAATTGTCCCATTGATGTTAGACGTCCTCTATATAAGGTCAGTAGCTATAATGCCTTTTTTTTATATACTGGTTTTAGAAGAATTGTGATTTTTATCAAAGTACACATTGGAAACTCTTAAAAACCAAAACCAAATGAGCAAAACTAACCATTTTTCTAGAAATGAATCCAATATGCAGAAGGCTTTGTTGTTCACTTAAACAGTTTCAGAATGTGTTTTTTCATTAGGGAAACAAAAAACTGAGTGAAAGTGGTGAGATGTAATAAGATATAAATGGATTTTAAGGCACAACCAATTTTAATGACGAACTCTTTGAATTCATGTTGTGTCGTATTTGTGTTAGATAATTTAAATCTTACGGTAAAAGCATACCTGCTAGCTGCAGCTTTAAAAACTGTATTTAGATATTTAAAATTTAGGAACTGGATAAAGCTGGAGACCTTCATTTGCAGATGTGGTTAACAAATTTTGTTGTTCAAAACAGAATATTGTCCTCTCTGGAGGCTCAACCATGTTCAGGGACTTCGGTCGCCGTTTACAGCGAGACTTGAAAAGGACTGTTGATGCCAGACTGAAACTTAGTGAAGAACTTAGTGGTGGCAGACTGAAGGTTGGTTTGTGCAGCTCATGCCCTTGACAAGCCTCTGTTACCTGGAAAATGTACAAATAACATCTTGCAATGATCGTGGTCTTTGTTGAAATGTCTTTATCTCATTTGAAGTTCCTATAGAGGCTTTTCAGAGATTCATCCATTACACTGATCACATACCAGCAGTTGGCCACTCCAGCTGTCTTTGTGCTTAGTGTTTATTGATCAGTTACAATTCATTGTGCTCGGTCCTTTGAGTTTAAAGATAAGAGAGATGAATCAAGCTCGTTGTTGAGCCACCAGGAGAGTCAGGAGCACGTGTCCTGTGAGGACTGAGTGAGCCTTGATTAGAGAAGCGAAGGCTTTGGGACTCCTGATAGCACCTCATTACATGTGGGGAGATTATTGATTTTTGAGGTTCAGCTGGATAAAACCCTGAATACCTTCCTCTGACTTCATAGGTGACCCTGGTGTGAGCAGGAGGCCAAACCAGAGACATGATGTGGTCCCTTCCCACCTCAATTATCTTTTATCTTATATTATCTTATCCTATAAGTGACTTCATGTTTTCAATAAACTTGCATGATCCTTAATTTGTGTTCTTTCCACTTCAGACTTCTGACCTAACTGTTGCACCTTTCTGTTGTCTCTGCATAAATAGAAGACCAGCAGAGAAAAAAAAGAAGTGTTTTTTTCTTTTTAAAGCAAAATTGAAGTGATTTTCCTCATTTATTTTTTAGTAGCGATCTAGCTAGGTGAGCTCAAAGAGTCCTTTAAAGCCCCAGCAGTGCTTTATAATGTGCCATGGTAGGCAACTCTGAAATTTCAGTCATACACAGTTCTCTGGCTCGAAAAACATCATTTAGTCTCTGTTTTCTTTACTAGACTTGTACCACTTAGAAAGGAAGTAGAATCTTGAGTAAGGAAATTGGATGTGATTCTTCTTTTCTTCAAAGTGCCAGGCATGACAAAGAATCACTGGCTGGAATTTTGCAAATGAGTTACAGAACATTTTTAGATATGGTTTCAAATTTCAGCAAGTTGGGCTGGAACAAATAAATTGTGAAACTGTTACATACACTGCTAGTTTTGATTAACACAAGGAATGAAGGTTGTGGCTGACTGCAATGAGTGCTGTAGTTTAGAAAAGCATGACTGACTGTATTGATCCTGGATAAACTTTTAATCTGCAACAGATGCTTTTTTAGAGTAATTATGTGAAACTTAAAAATTAACTTCTAAAGTGTGTTTTTTCTGAAAGGTCTGGGTAGTATGGATTAGTGCTTATAACTGCATAAATAAATAGTCCATCAGGAAATTAATCAGAACAGTGTGAAAAAAATGGGTGTGAATGGAAGTATCTCTTTATGTCTGATAAAGCAGGTAACTGTTGATCTATAAGCAGGAGCTGTTTCTTACTCTTGATTGTACAAGGGAAGGTCTGATGCTGTAATTGTAAATTTACATACACAGCATTTAAGAAAATACTAACTTATGAAAAGTAAGCTTGGTATATACACTCCTTTAAAACTAGATCTAGTTTTTACCAGCAGAAGTGACTTTTAATGTGTTCCTTTCCTCTCTTCGGCAGCCGAAGCCCATTGATGTCCAAGTCATTACACACCATATGCAGAGATACGCAGTCTGGTTTGGAGGATCAATGCTGGCTTCCACAGTAAGTTTAGCTGTAAAGCTGAGCATGTTTGAGCCATTCTGACTGTGCATTTGGAGCTCTCATCTCCCCTTCATTGTATATTAAATGTGATTGGGGAATTTGATAGACCTCGGGTAGTAAATATACCCTCCCTGCCTGCTCTGAAGTTTTTGCATTAGACTGTAAAGACTTGGAAGAGCAAGTGAAAGCTCAATTTAGGCTTCGTGTGAGTTGCTAAATAGTGCATTTTAGTTTTGTGGCAGAATTTATTCTTTGCATTGGTGTTTAGCTGTGTGTAATGTAAGTTAATTTCTAAGGTATCTTTGTTTTTTTTCACTGGCTACATAAAAGTTAAAACATTGTTAAAAAAAGGTGTCTATACCATACACTAATGTTCTTTTCTTTCCCTTTACAGCCTGAGTTCTACCAAGTATGCCATACCAAAAAAGATTATGAAGAGATTGGCCCTAGCATCTGTCGTCACAACCCTGTGTTTGGAGTCATGTCTTAAAGCTGACCCTGCAGGGGTCAGGGATGGGGAAGTGGGGAGGAGGCAGAGTCTTTCTGATTACTTGTTTGTCTGATGGCTGGTATTAAGATAACAAACATGACTTGACAATAAGAAAAAGACCAAACACAATTAAGCAGGATCATTTTAATAAGTGTCTCAACATGCGGATGTAGTGGAAAGCCAAAATGATCACGTTTTTTCTTTAGATTGATTATTTGAACCTGTGCGTAACAAAACAAAAAAAAAAAGTGGATTTTAGTTCTTTCTGTGCCCTGATATTTTGTATATTAATGAATTATCCAAGATTTGATGGGATTTGATGGTGTGTAGATAGTCAGCTCTCTAATGCTTCAATTGTACCCCTTAAAGGGTGCAATACAGGAGCTTGTTTATATTTCATACTTTTTTATACTTTGAGGAAAAATATGAATAAAAGAAACTGTAATATTTGAGGAAAAAAATTTACCAGTGACCAACTTGAAAGTAAATTAAAAGAAAAAAAAGTCATGACTCATGCAACTAGCTCTTGCAAATCATGACCAGTCTAAATCCTGGGTTCCATACAATGCGAGTGCTTTTGGAACTAAGAAGCTACTATCTTGGATTAACCAATGCCTGCTAGTGCTTTCTGATTACTTGGTGCATTTTCATACTATCTCTTGCTTTAAAAAAAAAAAAAAAAAAGTAAAGACAAGACTGTTGGACCAGTATTGCAGTTCTGTAGTGTCATTTCTAATTAAACCAAATAATCAGGTTATCAAAATTTGGTGTATTTAAAGCCTAACACCATTCCAATAAAGGCACAAAATTTCTTTTTATGTTGGTGTCAGACTTGTTAATCTCATGACATGGGAAGTTCTGAGCATGGGTCCCTACATATCCGCTGTGGCTTTTGAGGAGTGAGGTTGGTCTGTGAGGTAGAGATGTAATGTGCTTTGTGTAACTCAAGTGTGAGCATTTTAGAGCTGCAGTTTGTGTGTTCAGCTAGATAGCACTTACCTAGAGAAGCCTGACAGCTCCTCCACTGTTGGGTTTGTTCATCTACTTTGTTCTGTAACTTTTTTCCCCCCACTTTCTTGCAGGTGGTGCTATTCAGGAGTCAGCACTGCGTTTTCAATCTCTGTGGTTTTTCTGCAAGAAAATACCATGTAGATAAAAATAAAGTGAAAACAATCTCTTTCTCATTCTTTCTAGGAAGAACGCTTTATGTAGTGACTGGAATTACCTACAATTTCTGTTGATGTTTGATGAGAGAAAACTCTTCCTTAGGCACTTCTGAGCCCACAGGTGGAGTTGAGGCTGTTTGCACAGAAGACCACAAGAGGGAGTTCTGGTTTCTTCTGAGTTGCAAAGATGCCTCAGATTTTTATCAGCGAAGCTTATCAATTGCCAGAGCTTCAAAACTTGGTAAATGTGACTCCAAAACAAGGATAAATGTGGGAAAGTTTTTTTACAGCAAGCGTTGTAAAACATTTATGTGCTGAAATCAAACAGAACATGATGCACACAGGAAATGGTTAAACAATTTTATTACAAAACTATATTGGTAACATCTCCCTATCACTGATACAGTTTTTTAGGTTTTTTGTAAGTCACTGTTCGAGTCATAACTGTAGGCTGAGTCATGTGCTAAGAAAGATCAATGGGCAAATATACATAAAATAAGTTACTTGAGTTGTGCTTTTCCAGGAGTCCTCGTTCTGTAACAGTATCATACTCTAGTGACAGGATTTTTTGATACACTGCAATGGCCTGAAGCTATGGCAAGAGTTTTTTTCCTCTCTAGAAAAGAAGAGTCTTTAAAATGCACTTGAAAAACTCAAATTTCTGACACATAGATACCTAACAGTGTGCAAGTGCAAAGACAAGGAGTGAATTCCTCTTCCTGTCACACATAGCTGTAGGGAGATCTCAAGTGTTGCACAAGTTCTGTCTTCATCTGCCTGAGGCTCCAGGGAAGCTGCTTTAAGCTTCTGTTTGTCATTTGTGTAGAAGGGGAGGGAAAGCAACCTTACACAACCATTGATTTTTTTTTTTTTT
>VZTI01005121.1:783196-860009 GCA_013397865.1 Struthidea cinerea
AAAGGGGAGGGAAACCACCCTTCACAAACCTTTGTTTTTTTTTTTTTTTTTTTGGTAGCTGTGATCTAAAATGATGTTAATTTTCTCATAGAATGAAGTAAGTGGGAGTTTTTTGCAGTATGTTTTGTATTTTTTTTTATACTCTAGATGTCATTTTGGAGAAGTTACACAGCCACAGCTGATTTTGGGTGTGTGTTAAAAGAACTAAAAAAAAAGTATGAATAGCTCCTATTAATGACTTGGACTGTGTGGAGAGTCATCAATGTTTAAACACACCAGGCATAATACTAAAATCAGCCTTGGACAGTGGGAATGGCTGGCTGGAAGTGGCTCACATCAGTGTTCTACACCTGTAACACCAGATCCAAATCTGATCTGCTGCTGGTGAGTGGTGAAGGGGCTGAGCAGCCTCTGGGTAGGTCAGCCCAGGGATTGTGTAGAGCACATACTGTATAATGTGAAACACAGGCATTTCCAGAAAATCCCTCTGCAATCTTGACACTTGGATCTCCCCTTGTTCTGTGTTGGGTTGGGCAGAAAGCATCCAAAAGGTTCACTGCAAAGGCAAGTGTTTAAAAAAAAAAACAAAACCAAACCAAAAAACAACACATAGAGGGAGATTATATTTTTCTTCTCCAAATGCTTGTTACTGGGGAGGTTCCATGAAGAAGGCAATTTTACACCCCTTTAGGAGGATTTAATGGGACTGGTATCTTGGGGTAGCTTTGTGTCCTGTGCCTGGCTGACAGAATCCCTTAGGAGGAAATTCTGAAGGGTAGAGGAGTCCAGGAAGGCTGGGCATTCGTCAAGAATGAAATCTCAGAGACACAGGAGCAGGCTCCCCCATCTGCTGAAAGATGAGGTGGTCCTTTCCAACTTACTGATTTTATGATTCTTTAAAGGAGACTTACACTTCTGCTGTCCTGCTGCCTGTGGGATGAGCTGGAGCACTGCTCGTTTTGCACAGAAAATTGCAAGGAGCACTAAACAGTTGCAGCCTGCTCGAACTTGGCTCACTTTCCTCTTCTCCAGGAGTTTGATTTTATTCCAGTAGATTAGGTAGGACTCCAGGTTTAACTGGCTTAAAAGCTGATCTTTTCATGCAGCTGAACTTGGAATAAATCAAAGGTTACTGCCAAGTTGGGTTAGGCTCATCTCTTCATTTTTTGCAAGTGTTTGTACCAAAGGTTAGGCATGGTTGGGATGAATGAGTTACTACTTAAAAAGCTGCCTGGAGGCGACTGCTGGGCTGCTACTGCCAGCTGTGGGGTAGTGCTGTGCAACCTCCCTGCCTGATAACTCTGGTGTTCCTGTGTAAGACAAAAACTCCTGTGGCAGTAAAATTAGGAGAAATACGTTGTTAGCATCACTTCGTTGTGGGTTTGTTGCTTTATTTTTTTATTTCCCCCAGAGGACAAGTGGTGGAATAACCAGCTCCAAGTGCCAGTCCCCTGTTCTGGTACAAGCCTTTTACTTTCCTATTTTAAATGGCCCAGAGATCCCAGCTCCCATGTGGATGCTGTAGATGTCTCTTTCAAACATTTTTATCAAAATCTGGGTTGCCAAAGGGAAGGTCCAGCCTGACCTGTGTTGGCTGCAGGTGTCCCTCACCTCCATGAGAAGTGATGCCCCCCATGTGTTTGGGGCTGTAGCACACAGAGTGGCTGTAGGTTTTTTTTTTCCCCAAAGTTGTTTTTAGTGTAAATGCATTTACTGCTGGAGGGAGGCCCAGAGAATACAGCAGCAATTAATTTATAGGAGCTGGAGATGTAGTGCTTGATACAGAGCATGTAACACTGCTACAGCTGAGAAAAGTGCTTGGGTTCTTTTCTTCTTCTCATGAATTAAAAGGTCAAGAAAGATGTTTTGTTTAAAAGACAGACCGGCACAGAAGAAACCATTTCCACATCATGAAAGCCCAGGAACTGACCTGCTACATGAGCACTCAGGACAAATCTCTTTTAGCATCTTGGAGTTGTTCCAATTTTATAAATGAACATTACTGGAGCAGGGATTTAAATACATCTCTCCTTCCCAGCTAAATGCCCTGGCTACTCAGCTGTATGGAAAATTTTCTCCCTGGTCCTGTTTGGGTCTCCCTATCCCTCCCTTGTTGCAGAGCCCAAGGCTGGGCCTGATGCCCACAGCATGGCAAGGCTCTGTCCGCAGTGACTCTGCTCCGAGATGAAACCCCCAAAGCCTCCGGTTGGCAAGGTGGTGTTTAGTTGTGAGTTGTTTTTATTTTCTCCAACTTCTGAACTCTGACTTAGCCAGACCATGTTAGTTGGTCCAACTAACCAAAAGTTGTGTCTCAAACAATAATAAATTACAAATATGCAGCAACTGGTAAAACTCCCAAAGAAGCCAGAAAATCAGGAACATGCACGGCTCTGTAGTGATGCAGATTGGCAGCTGAAGCACCGCGGGGTTGGGAGGGGGAACTGGCCTTACTGCAGCACGTTACACGTGTTAGCTGTCTGAGGCTGTGCCCGGCAGGAACGTGCAGGCTCGGTGCAGCCAGGGTTTCACGCTTCGCCACAGGATGGCACTTTCCCACAAGAAATCCTGTGTGGCTGCAGCCTGGAAAACCCTTCAGCACAACCTGCCTGGAAAAAGGCAGCTCGCTGAAAGCATCTGCCGGCAAACCTTCCTGGAAAGGCTGGTGCCTTGTAGCCACCTCAGGGTGAGGAAGATAAGAGCCTCGTCTTTCTATCTGGGGCCAAGGAATCAGTGTCCCCCTGCAGATGCTCCAGCCAGAAGTGGTGTGAGATGGCCTATGGATGCTGAGCAGGACTGAGCCCCTCGGCACAGGGAATACCAGAGGTGCACTGAAAGGGAATCAGTGAGTGGGAAGATGTCACATGCAATATGTGACACCACTTCAGGGGATAACTGCGAGGAGGTTTTTGTACTCTCACTGCAATTCAGTACTGAATTACCTCAACCTTTCCCTGCAGCTGCTTGTAGGGAGTGCACAGGAGATGGCAAGGCGTGCACCCCTCACATAAGCAGAGACACAGACAGGGAGAGCTCTGCTTATCATGGTCCTGAGAGAGATTGGTTGCAACAAGGTTGTGCTTGTTCCCCACGAAGTGTAGGGAATGATAATCCTACCCTGCTACAATGATACTGCATGGATGTCTCAGCACTGCTCTCAGCATGGCTTGCCAGGCATTTCTGAGCAAAATGTGCTGGTGCCTGAGGGTTGGTTTGGGAAAGAGGAATGTTTTTGCATTGTTTTGGGGAGCTTGATGCCTTATCCGTCCTCCTAGAAACAGAGACTAGACAGAATAAGGGAATAAAGGTAGGTGTTTATTTGAAAGGCCTTCAAAGGCACACCCTGGGGAGCCAGAGGCCACTGCCAAGACGGACCCCAAGATGGACGGCAGGCCACAAGTTCTTCACACTTTTATAGGTTTGGTTCATTTCCATATCAGGGTTAATTTCCAATTAAAGCTTCACTTTAATGATGTAATTTCCCCAAGCTTGCCCCCCCCTTTAGAGTCTTTGGTTTACACATTTTGGGCCTAGGACGGTCTGAGTGTCCTTGGAGAGCAGGCCCGGAGAGGCTTTGTTGTGTCTACCTAGCATGAGAGAGCAGAAATTAATGGGCTACAAGAAACCTCAGAACTACACACTAAGTAGTACAGAACTTGAAAAAATATAGAAGTTAAAACCTAAGGCATCAAGCTGAGCCATAACCAGGCTGCTCTGGTGTAATCACAGTGTTCAGCCTCAGCAGATGCCCTGGAAGTTGTCCTGGGCTGGGACTGGGCAGCAGCTGTGTGTGCCTCTTGTATTTTACAGCCCCCTGAGTATTTATAGAAAAACTCCTCTAATTATTGCTAATGCACTTTGATTTCATTGAAGTTGTGACCTGGCAACCTTCTGCTCCTCTCCCACCTCCATTAACCCATCTGACCTACAAAATGTCTAATGTGGTTTATTTGCCAAATATGCAAGCTGACAGCAAGGTCCAAAAGGGCAGATACACCTTTCCTCAGCTGTGAAACACCCTGAGGGGGAGGAGGATTTTGTTATGCTTGTACAATCACATCTAACTCATGGTCCTTCCACTCTCTTACCCCTGCGTGCCCCTACAGCACCCTGGCAGCTGCTAAAATCTGTCCAAGTCAGACAAACACGGACCCATCTGCAAGGTAAAGGTGAGAGAGTGCCTGATGCATCAGGAGCTGAGTCAGAGGGGCTGAGCACAGATTATGGAGCGGGTGAAGGGGAGGCGCATCCCACAGCACAGCCTGTGGGTTTTCCCAGGTGGTGCTGGGGTTCCTGGAGTTGTTCTGGGGGTGGACTCGGTCACTTGAGGCTTCAGCTCCTCTCTGCATGGATGTGGCAAAAGCCTCTGAGTCTCTGTGCTGGGAAACTGTGTGGTGACGGCAGCTCTTTGGTGGCACAAATACTGCCCACTGAATACCTGCTGTCCCTTGCTCCCTCTCCTCCTCCTGTTGTACTGAGGGAAAGGGTTTCTCATTCATTGTCTGTGCGCTACAGAGCTAAATAGATCAAAACTAACGATCAAAGGGATGACAGGAGACAATGCTTTATGACCTGTGGGGTCAATGTCTCATTTTGTAGCACTCTGCAACTGCTCTCCTCTGTGTGGTTTGTTTGCTTGGTTTTTTTTTAAATTTCAGTGTGTCCATTATTTCCCTAATGAATGGAGTGTGTTTGCTGTGGTAATGGCACCAGAGCTGAGCACCCAGCTGAGAAACCAGAGATGGCGTGGGGACTAGGGGACTCTGTGCCGTTTATGGTGGTGTCCAGACCACGGTCATGGTTCAGCTGTGCTGCCTGAATGCAGCCTTCCCCTTCATGCCTGCTCCCACCTCCTCTCCCAGCTGAAGAACCTACTGGATAGCAGTAGTTAAATGCTTTCTCCAGGTAATGGCTGTGCTGGCCCAGGTGCCGTGACACACTCCAACCCTAATGAGAATTGCAGCAGCAGCTTTTCCAGCCTCCAAAAGACAGGGAAACCAACTGGCAGACTATTTTCCAACACCATAACAGCATAAACATTTTGTAAATGGGTGCGTTAGAGGGACAGGTAAAATATACCTGGAGCCTGTGTGGACAGAGGGGTTGGTATGCAGTGAGGTGGGATTTGAACTGACAGACCTGCAGCTGGGCTCTCCGTGGTTTCCTTTTCGCAGCACCTCCGTGCAGCCCGGAACCCTGACTTTCACTTGGAAGGTTAATTATCCTTTAAATGAGGGATCTGTTTGGCTCCAGCAGTCAGAGCAAGGCTAAGAAGCTGGACAGAGGGATTGCCCAGGGCCGAATCCTGTGGGTCACTGCAGGTACGCATCCAGAGCTGGACTGGGAAGAAGGGGCACTTTTCCTTGCCTGCTCCTTAGCCCACCCAAGCATCTCCCCTGGCAGCTTTTGTGACCACATACATGCCTTCTGCTGGGTACACAGGCTGCTGGTCCTTAGAAACAGAATTTTTGTTAAATACATAGCTGGGTAGCAATTTATTAATTTTCATAGAGTTGTTGCTCTTCAGAAACTCAAGCAAGCTGGAGTAGCTCAAACAAAAGATCTGAGAGGGAATTCACTGGCATAAAAAAATTGCTGTTAAAAGTTTCATTCAAAACATACTAGAAATGTGAAATTTTGTTGGCAGAAAACATTTGTGCCTGCCTGATCCTATCTGCAGGGTCTTTCTCTCCCCTGTGGGCAGTGCTGGCAGTTGCCTCAGCCCTGATCCTGCCGGAGGAGGTGCTGCTGCTGCCGGACTGTGTGATGTAGGGCTGCAGTGAGTCCCCTAAGTCTCCTCAGATGTGTGGCCCCTGCCCACCTGCTGCTGTGGCCAAAGCCAGAAAGTGACAAAAGTCACTTTGCTGCTTTGTTTGCTATCTTTCCCAAAGGAAAAAATATTTCACTCTTCATGAGTGTTAATGGCAATGCAGGATTTGTGTTGCCTCTCTCTGTCTTTAAGCCCTGATTTGCATCAAATACCGTTTGGGGTTTTTTTCCATTGTTCAGCATAGGGATAACTTCACATGTGTTGTTTTTGGTGTGTTTGAGCAGCAAAAGAGAAGAGAGGGGGACTGGGAATTCCCTGAGACAGGACAAATGTCCAAACCTAAAGAGGAAGGTAACAGAGTTACAGGGGCTCCTCTCACCGGCTGCGGTGGTAGATCAGGAAAGGCCCTTGTCCAATACATGATAAACAATCAATACCTGCTGAGAAAGCAGAAGGAAGGAGCTGCAGGGCCAGGAGACTCCTTGCTTCAAACCACATGCCTGGAGCTTTTGGACAGCACTGTGGTACCACCGGCCCAGCCTGATGACCTCCATCACCTTCCACCCCTAATCCAGGCTTTGGCAGCAGCATCCAGAATCATCTTCCTGGGGCTTTCCTGGTGCAGTGAAGTTATAACTGGGAGTGTTATAACTGCCTTTCAGCAGGGGGATGGTGCTCCAATTCACACGGGGAATAAAAAAGGAGCAGGAGAATATAAAATGAGAGGCAACTGCAAAGATATAGAAAAACTTAATTCAGTTTTTTTAGTATTTGTATTTGCTTTAACAGCCTTGGCTTGCCACTGACCCAGCACACTGGCTTAAGTGAGCACTAGAAGGTGCACATTAACTTGGTAAACACAAGTGACTTTTCAATATTGTCTTTATATTGATGTGCACAGGCAATATTGAAAAGGCATTTCACTCATTCACAGCTGGACCACACGCTGTGAAGCTGTCATGTATATTAGATTTTAGATAGAAGTGGCTCAGATAACTCCAAATCTGCCCTTTTAAATTAAAAAAATTAAGATGTGATGGGAAAGATCATTTAACACCCAGGTCTTTATGTCTTGAGTGACTTGCTGCATAACGTTTTTTCCATAGTGTCCATCTGCCATCACTTTTAGGTATTACATGGAAATAATGTGATAATTAAAATCTGGTGTGGTTTTTGAGTAAGCTACACAATGGAGGAGTGGATCACTTATGGCACTGAGGTGCCTGAGCTCTTTATACACAAGTGGGTATGGTGCCCCTGCAGTATGGGGCCCTTTGCCCTCGTGGTTACTGCCTGCGTGCTCCAGATGGAGTTTTGGATAAGCAGCTCCACAGTAAAAGGGTGAAGGCAATCAGGAAAAGAGGAGGGGAAGGACTGACAGGCTCTTGTTCTTAGTGGCTGTAATATAATATCAGCAAATAGAAATTTAAATTAGATTGCTCTCACAGATTACTACCCAATAATTGGTCAAGAAGTCACATAACTTACTGAAATCTAATTCATACACTTTATGCCTATGAAGTATCTATTGATGCATTTTCTCTCTCCTCTTTTCTTGCAGGAGCATTGATCATTTTATTGTTAAGTCTGACGTTGGACACAAGTGCTAATACTGCTGCTAGACCCCTTGGTCTGAGTGCAGCTGTGTTTTGGAGGAGACCACAAAGCCTTTGGGGTATGATTTACTGCAGCAGCAAAACTTGCTCATCCCTTCCTGCGCTCACCTGAGTTAAAAATACAATCTCCTCTTAAAACAGCCCTGCACACAGCTGGGTGTAATTCAGCCCACAGCTTCTGCTGCCTTAATTCACAAAGATCAATTTACAGAGGGGAGCCTCCAGCTAACTGATGCCAGGTGGTGGCTTTGGCTTCCTGAGGGGGTGGGTGACAAATACGAGTGGCCTGAAACAAATCAAGGGATAATGCTGTGCCACAGAACGGTGCCGGATGCCTTCTGTCTGCGGGTATCTAATACAGCTAATAAGCAGCTAACATTACTGCCTGATTTGGCAGGAATTATTACCTGCTGAATGGCTTAATAGATCTCTTGTCGCTGTGTGCATAATTTTCACTAGTCCCCAAAGGAAAGGTATATAATATTTGCCATAGTTGTTTGTAGAATTGGGATGCACCACGGGTGTACTTTGAACTTCACAAACTGCTCTGTATTGCCTCCCATTAGGCTTCTTGTGGGGCTGTAATTACTAGGAGCTCTTCTGGGGCAGCAGCTGCTACTTGGGATGTGATTTTCTGAAGCAGGACCTTACACTGTCTGGCCTCCCTTTGTCACTGCAGTGTTTGCCTTCATTATCTGTAGTGCACAGACATTGGTAAATCAGCCCAAGTAACTCTTGGACAGCTTAGAAATATGTTTGGAGGTTGCCTTCAGAGGTGTTTTTTTTATGAGGGCTGTGCTTTAAAATAAAGTAAGAGTTGAAAAATGATTTTGAGAAGTGGACCTTTTTCAATAGCTTTTAAAAATAGTGTATTTAAAATAGCAACATGGTCACAGGTTTAATTATTTAGGTAGTCTACCTCATAGGAAAATAATTCACTATTGCAGATTCTAGTTCAAGAGGAAAAAATAGATTCCAATAATGCTTAGAAATAGATTCTGACAAGATGCCCCGTACCTGTGTCCCTATATTAGGGGAGGAATGGTGTGATGTGGGTGTGAAATGAAGAGAAGGGCCCAGGAGTTGAACACAGAGGGATCCTGCTCACATTCATTAGTCAAGATGACTGCAGCAGCCAAATATTTGATTAAAAGGATATATAAAAATACCCATTAAATAAAATAAGCCTGCATGGGTCTTTGGCTGGTGTGTCTGAAAATGCCACAACCCTGGAACTGCAACGTGCAAAGTGAGGGAAGACTCTCTGAAGTGCCCACCTAAGGGACCTGTGAAAATTAATGGCACAGCAGAAATGCTCTGTAAAGGTCAGCCAGGACTGTGAGTCTGCCTGGGAGCTCAAAGCACTTGTTTAGCACAGGGCTGCCTGTTTTGTGCTATTGTTTTTCAACAGAGGGGTTTTAATGACAGTAACACTTCGTGCATCCCATGGTTCTCCTGTCAGAGGAAGTGGAGGAACTCCCCACCCAACAAAACAAAACAAAACAAAACAGAACAAAACAAAACAAAACAAACCTGCTGTCTGCCTGCTCCAGATTGGTGCATTGCTACCATTTAGCAAAGAGACTCTAAGGGAGGACAAAGGATTTGGTTCATGAGGGCTGGAGATGGCACAAGAGTTCTGCGTGTCACATCCAACTGCTCTGGCCAGGCAGTGATCCCTGTGGCTCCAGGCTGCTCCACGGTACCACCAGGTACAGCCAAAAATATAAGGGATATGCTGCTTGTGATCTGGGGATGTTGCTTGTGAAATGTGTTAAAAATATACCATAAGTATATTATATCCTCAGTAATCCCACCTTGAACAAGCAAGCAAAAACCTCGATGCTCTATGGGCAGAAGTGAAGAAAATCAGAGCTGCAAAGGATCTTTTAAAGCTCCATTTTTGTTATGACTGCAAGTATCGTTCCTAGAGCTAGCTCAAAATAATGCCCACGTCCAAAGGGTTTTTGCAAGTAGAAAATGTAATGAAAATCCAAACAGCCATTTAATGGTGAGAACAGTCACTGTTTCATGGGAAGAAAAGCATGTTTTCTTACTATGCAGAAAAACTAGAAATGCCTAAAAAGACGTCATTGCTGTAAGGGTTTTTCATGCTGAAGCTTCACCAAAACTGCAGAAAAGGGCAAGCAGGAATGTATCTCTTCTATCTTAAGTGGGAAACTGCCAGAGCAGTATTTCCTTGATGGCATGGGGTGTTTTCTCTGGGGCAGCCCAGAGGAGGTGGCTGGGCCAGGGCTGGGGCCATGCCTGGTTACCAGTGTCCAGGGGAAGTTGTCTCATGCTGGTCCAGACTGGGTGCAGGATGCTCCCATCCTACCTCTTGGAAGCTGTGTGACTTCACAGACTGCTTGATTTGGATGTCAGGGAGGTTTTCCTGCTCTTCCAGCAGGCTGATTTACATTCCCTCCACACACAGCTATATTGAAACCTGCTTGCATGTCTTCGGATGTACCCATTTTGCAAAACCCTCAAGCGTGTGGCTGTCATGTCTCCTTCTTCCTGATCCTCCAGAGTCCTTGCCATCTTCCTCACCAATCCTGCCAGTGTATCCATCCAGTGCTGGTACTCCCTGCCTCTATTCCCTGTGGAGCAGCAGAGCCTGTGGCCATTCCAGGGAACAGCCCAGAGCTATGGTCACATTTTGATGACATTTACCAATTTCTGCTTACCTTACAGTCACCTTATTTATTGTCTGCTCTTGGGCCACTTCTTGTTCTTGGGCTTTCAAAGCTTGCTTTTCTTTCTGAATAAAAATTCCACATTTTGGATTGTATTTCCTATATATTCAAGGTGGCCTTCTCTCATTTAGCTAATACCTGTCTAACTTCATTATCCTCTCTGGACTTCTCAGCCTCTGAATTAGTCTTTTCTACACATGTCAGGGATCTGCCAGTAACTCCCCATGACACACAGTGAGGGAAGTTATTAAAAACTGCTGGTCCTAAGTGGTCCCCCTGCTGCTCCAGTACCACTTTAGCCATGGAGCTGGTGTGCAGCGTGCTGCCTGGGACTCTGTCCCCATGTCTGGGTGATGCTCCTGCTTAGTCAGAAGGTGAAGACAGGTTTTATTTGCATCTCGTTGTAGTTTAACCTCAGGCGAAACTCAGCCCCTCTCAGCTGCTCGCTGGCTCCCGCACGATGGGATGAGGGAAGGAATCGGAAGAGTGGAAGTGAGAAAAGTTGTGGGCTGAGATAAAGACAGCTCCAAAGGTAAAACAAAAGCTGTTCTCTCAAGAAAATCAAGCCGAGGGATTCATTCCCCACTTCCTATGGGCAGGAGGGTGTTCAGCTGTCTCCAGGAAAGCCGTGCTCCATCACATGCAGAGGTGACTCGAGAAGACACACAGTGTTGCTTCAAATGTCCTCCCCTTGCTCCTCTTTCCCCCAGCTCTGTGTGCTGCACATGATGCCCTGTGCTCTGGGATATCCCTTGGCTCATCTGGGCTCAGCTGTCCCAGCAGTGTCCCCTCCCAACTCCTTGTGTACCCCCAGCCTCCTCGCTGGTGGGGCAGGATGAGGAGCAGAAAAGGCCTTGGCCGTGTGTATGCACCGCCCAGCGATAAGGAAACCATCCCAGAGTTATCAGCACTGGTTCCATAAAAAATACAAAACACAACCCCTACTGTGAAAAAATTGACTCTATCCCAGGCAAAACTGGGACACACTTTTAAGGCCATTGTTCCTTGGTTTTATCTGACCCCTTCTAAAGATGCTTTTGTTTATCCCAGGTGAAAACACCAGGAAATCATGAAGCCTCATTAATTCCCCCAGAGAAAATGCCAAATCTGTCCTACCCGAAAGAAAGGATGTGAAATGGAGATGATAGTGTTAGGATGAGGCTGAGAGATGGGATATCTGAGACTCATGGGGGATGGACTGCTCATCTCTCTGCCTACTAATTTGCTGCATTTCTTGTGCAGTTGAGCTAGAGGAGAAACCTTGAGTCTAAATAATAGTAATAATAATAAAAAATAACAATTCAACAAGGAATACAAATCATGTGAATGTGAGTAAAATGTAAAGCTTTTTTGCTAGATAGACTGCAGAGCCCCAGTCTGTCCTAGAGAATTTCATAAATCTAATGAAGCTTTCATACCTTTGGGGACACAGCTTAAGCTGCTGGGCTTCCTATCCATCTTGGGATCAATAGTGCAGTTAAGCCAAAATCACCTGCAAATAAAGAACACGAGGTTGGAAGTGCAGTTCATCTCTCACAGAGGAAGCAGAATAATAATCAAAAAGTCCAAGCCAGCGAATTTCAAACTTGCTGCTTCATCTGTGATGCTGCTTCTTCTGGGATGACCCAACAGTAATTCAGGAAAATGATCAGGGGAGCAGAGGTAATTTCACATGTGGTAGGATCCACCCGGCACCTTCACTTTGGGGGCCATGGCTTTAAGGCGCTGGGTAAAGAGCAAAATCTCAACCAAGTCACCAAACCTGGCAGAGCTGGTGGGGGGAGTGAGAGACATGAGCTTGTCACCTGTGTGGGTGCCGGTGTGGCACTTAGTGGGGAAATATCTGCAGGCATGAACAAAAAATCTGGGGCACGGAAACATTCAGCTCTTACTGAGGTGGAACTCATCCTTCCATTCCAGCCCAAACACAAAAATATCTTGGATTAATTACCTAATGGCTGAGGTGCCTCACAGCACAAATTACTTTATTTCCTGTCACTTTCTTACACATCATGAAGTGTGTAAGGCCCTGGTAGTGGGTAAGTGCCAACATAATGAAGTAGGAAATGTCCTGCTTTAGGAAATCAAATTTTTTCTTTTGCCTTTGCAGGGGTGGAAGAGATACAAATTTACTCCTTTTTAAGAGGTCATTGCATGGCAATGCATTGCCTTCTGCTGGAAAGAAAAGGTTATGTTCTGGAGGGTAAAAAGTAAGGGAGCTGACTGTAGTGGTTAAATACACCATACATCCCTGGGTTATATAGCTGACATGAACCTGTGTGATGCCCAGAAGTGAAATCAGAAGGTTCTGGTAAGGGAGAAACGAGCAGAAAAAGGGACAGCAACAGAGAGGACAGGTCCTGGGAGTGGGCAGCTTCAGGGTACAGGTAACCATGGGAAGGACATCGGTGAGGATGCAGGGACCTCTCTCAGGACCACCTGTTTTTTCTTCCAAGCTGGCAGCTCACATGAAAGTTAAGCTTCAGCTTTGCTGGGGTCATGCAAGAGTGAGATCTGGTGGTCTGCCCACTCACACAGGGTTTTGGGGAAGAAGGGATGTGCTGCAGGAATGACAACCCTGTGTCTCCCTCACTAGAAGTGTGAGTTAAGTGGGCTGGGGAGGGTACAGACAGCTTGAAAAGGAGGTGGAGGTGTGAAAGAAGGCCCTGCTCAGAGATCTTGCAGGTCTCACTCTTCCCTCTACATGCTTTGCACCTCAGAGGAAAAAAAAAAATCCTCATGCTTTTCATTCCAAGTAATAATCTTGTGTTGCTTTAATCACCTCTCAGATCCTGAATCTGCAGGAAAATGGTGGATTGGTAAAAACCTGACATTTGTGTTAACACTGCCTTTGTTTCTGTTTGCTAACTGCAAAGCCTGTCCTTTATGAATTATGTCTATCTGGAACTGGAGTGAAGGATGGGAAGTTAAATGTATCATTGATACAGACTCAAATTTCATGGCCCATCAGTGTCCCTTGGTGTGTAGGGCTGCATGTCTGAGGTTGTCAGCAAAGTGGTTGTTCACAGAAGGAAATGGGGCTAAGTCATCATTCCTTCTGCCAGGCTGGGGCTGTCTGCAGGCAGGATTTTATCTTAAGACACACGGATTTAAAGATAACTTCTCACCCTTCCTTTTTTTTCCCCCCTTGCTTTGGTTCTCAGTCTGGCAGTAAAGCTCGAATATCTCCAGCTCGTCACAACATACAGGGAGAGCTTGTGGGAGAGTAATGACCAAAAAGCACAAGATCTGCTGGAAACTGCTTAATAACAGAGTGTTTTAAAATGCTTCTCTGACACTTCCATTTTTTATTTATTGAATGTGGAGTACATGCAAATAGAGTGTCTTTGGGATTGCATGCTGAACCCTGGGACATTCACAGATCCCAGCTATAAATCTGGAATAAGGCAACACGCTCCCACTGTGAAATCATCACGGCTGTAATAAACATGAGAAGTATCCTCTTTTTGGTCTTTTCCTCATGTGAGATACTGCAGATTTCTACTGTGTGGTCCAGTACAGACATCCTTTGAATACATCTGGGCTCCCAAACTGGCAGGTCAGCCCTGAGCTGCTTGTCTCCCCTTAAAACTGCTGGAAATTAGGGCTCCAGTTCTCAAAAGTCCATAGTCACCTAATCCATGCTAGTAGCAGGTGGTGACAGCAAGAATTAATTGGTGAATTGACACCAAAACCTTGCCAGCAAAATAAATGAAAACCCACCAGAACTGGGGAAAGCAGAAGGTGAAATGTGATCATATGACTAATAGGATAATCATACAGTCAGGTCAGGAGAATAATGTGAAACAACAGAACTAAGAGAAATGGTAACCACCTGGAACTACAAAATAAAGGATGCAAAATAAAATTAGAGGATAGTATGAGAACCATGTGTGGGATGGTGTAAGGCACGATGAAATCCTGCCTAGCAAAATTAAAGAGACAATAACATGTAGGTTGGTGTAAACCTGACAGACAAGACTGGTGGGGGAAGATTTAACGTGAGAGTTTCTTGGGCTGCAGTAAGAATGGAGAGAGATGCTGCAGCTGACAGAATGAGATAGAAAAACTGTATTATGCAGAATTATCTGTAAAGCAGTACATTATTATGCCCTATCCCGACTATGAAACAGATTTAAACTTCACAGTTGATCACCTCTAGAATTTGGAAATGTCTTTGAATTCCCTTCTGTACAGACATAGGAAATACCATCCAGAAAATCCCTAGCAGGGACTGTAGCATTTGATTCCAGTGCTGTGGCGTGGGCTGACCTAGGTGCAGGTACAAGCTATGGGCAGGGCATGGCATTTTAATAATTCCTGGTCTGCCCCCAGGGCTTTCCTCTGAGCAGTTTCATTGGTCTTTCCCAATTATTTGATGAGGTGATATGGAAAACCATGCATGAAGAGAAATCTTTGCTCAAGGAAGATCTGAACTGGGACCATGTGTCTTGGTTAAGTTCTCTTCTCTTTATTACCTGCCTTATTTAAACTCATTTGGAGTTTAAATATGTAGGGAAACCCCACATTTCAATAGGCAGATTCCCCTAAATAGTGAAAATGATTCCAGCTAATAAAAAACTCCAAGAGGTAGAATATGCTCAGGAATAACATATCCAAAAATTAATAACAATAAACTATGTTTCATGCTGTAGCATTGCTGTTTTCCTTCAGAAATGAACAAAATGCCAACAGAATTTCACAGGAAAAGGAGGGTTGTGTCTTTGAAGGGATTACTGCTCATGTCTTCACAGGGTGGCTTGGATCAACAGAGACTGCCTCAGCTTAGAACAAAGTTCTCAGAAATGTCACTTGGCAGCCAGGCCTATTGCTGAAATCTTAAAAGAAATAACTTACAGAAAGTTACCAGACTGAGTCTTAATTGGCCCAGCTGAAACATCTTGCTGGGAATTGTGACAGGCAAAGTCAGCACTTGGATCTGTAATTTGTAACCCAACATGACTTTGGAAAGATGTTAAGGTACAAAATGTGCATTTTTGGCAGCTGTGTTCCCATGTTGCAGTCCAGCGGGGCAGACGCCTGCAAGGCAGCTGCTTAAACACGGGGATCTGGTGCCATTTGAGATCCCCGTGGGGCACCTTGTGATGCTTCACATTTGCCTCACGGAGGTCTGAGATGTCCTTAAATCACCCCTCAGGTGGCACTAGTCCTTCAGGCAACTGGAGGGAGCCCTTGGCATCCTTCCCGGGAGGAGTAGCCTCCTAAGATGATGAGTTGTCCATGCATCTTATGGTGAATCTGTTTGCACTGAAACAGCCGTGGTGAATTTCTGACAGAACAGAAGGGGGCAGGTTCAAGCCTCTCTGTGCCATCTCCTCAGGACTGTCCCTGTCTGACTGTCCCCAGAACCTTTGTGTTCCTGTCCCCATCACTGAGCCCTCCTGCTACCAGCCACAGAAGCACTAAACCTGCCTCTGGCCCTTGCCCTGATGGAGGAAACGGAGGAGAAGCACCCTTTGAAAAGGCGAAGACACACAAGGTTGCTTTCTTGTTCACTGTAAGCTGTACATTATTAAAGGCCCAAGTCGTGTTTATCCAGAGCTCTTTGCTGGAGCTCCAAGATGGGTAGAAACGGGAATGAGGGCACAAGAAACCCTTCCCTGAGGCAGCCTCGGGGCTGTGCGTCATCTCCTCAGTCAGCCTGTGCCCCAGCTCTGACAGGATGTTGAATTTCTCTAGGGTCTTCCATGAAAGCCTTGCAAAACCTTTATCTGAGACTCAAAAACAGGCCCACAGGGGTAAAAAAAAACCCCTTCAATTTCCAACAGTGTGTGACAGATGTGTCCAAGGAGCAGGGAATGCAGCAGGCAGAAACAAGGATAAAGCATCATTGCTGCTGCCTGATCACTGGGCCACCTTCAGCAGTTTTCAATGGCCAAAAGCACTTCATACGATTTCTGAATATTTACAGAAGAAGCTGATGTCTTTGTAGCTGCTACCCTGGGGCCCCTCCTTTGCTGTGCTCTGGCCCTTGTGAATGGGTCTGGGAAGGGTATTTGAGGAGAGAAGGGGAAGATGTTTTCCTTTTCAAGAGCAGGTACCTGCCCATCACTCTAAGTTAGGAAAAGTGCCCTGGGGCGTTGGGGTTTGTGCGTGTGGTTTTGGAGCCAGGACCTTCCAGGTGGTCACTCAGAGTGCCTCATTTGGAAGTGCTCACCTCCCTAGAAACCTACAGGAAGCTCAATCACAAATGCATATTTAATGATGAAACATAGACAATGTGCCCTACAGCTCATCCAAAATATTCTGAGTCAGTGACAGTGTGGGGCTCAAGGACAGCAAAATGGGACCACAAATGAAGAAATTTGCAGTGGCCAAGCTGAGCTGTGCCTCTTTGTGTGCATGGTCTGAACCACTGGAAATACCAGATAGGTGGACTTCGCTCATCCTTCCATGTTCCCGACAAAACAAAATCAATATCCTCCTGTTTGAGTCCTGCTAAAAGCATGGACATAGCCAGTTCCTGTAGCCCAGCTGCTCCTTTTAAACTTTCCAAGCCAGGTAACTTGTTTCTGTGTCTGAGCCCCTATTTAAAGCCCAGTGTTTTCTGCTTGCTTCTATTTCTCTAAACCCCAACGTGCTGTGTGAAGGGAATGAGTTTAGTAATCTGTAACTGAGGTCTGCAGAGTGAATTAAATGTGCTGAGTACTGCTTGGTGATATTGCAGAAAGAAAAAGCTGAAAAACATAGAGAGGATAAAGAATGATCAGACTTGGTACTTTAAACAATTAACATTTTGAAGCCCTTTAAAATGGAAAAGAACATCTGTTAATAAAAGAAGAAAATGAGAAAACCAAAATCCCTAAAACCAATTATGTGAATCAGCAGCAAAGGCTCAGATCTGTTGTATGTTACTTTGAATTTTCTAGTAACTTCTAAAATCTTGAGTGTGGAGTCACAAATGAATGTATTTCTATCTAAAGCAATTCTAAAACGTGTGAGGTGAACAGCATGCACAAAGGCAGAAAAATAAATAGAAGCTAGACAGGATAAAGCACACAGTATTTGGAGAGGCAGAGCTCTGGCCACACTGAAAAAATAAAATAAAGGAGAAACTCTTAAGTTCTGCTCAGCAGAGCTGATGGGAAATGTAAATTTTCATCCCAAATGGAAATCAGATTTTCATGGAAACTGAACTGAACCGGATTAAAAAAAACCCCAAACCAAACCTAAAAAAAACCCCTGAAGTGGAACTACCTGCCCAAACACATCAAAGTATGGGTCTGATCATTGCATCCAAAGGGAAATCACAGCAAACTGGTGTTTCTGCAATGTGGCTGCACCTTTACTGACCTGATTTCTCCTCACTACAGCCATATTCCCCCATCCCAGTGAGCTCCCTGAGTTTTGGCCCAATTAGCTATGAAAAAATGAGGTGCCCCAAAACACAGCAGTGGGGCAGCTGTGCACTCCCCAGGCTTTCTGCCAGGGCTTTGCTTAATGCCACTTTTTGTTTTTTGGCTACTCAAGATGTGCATTTCTTGTAACTCCTGCTCTTTCGGAAGCAAAGAGAGATAATCTCTATAGCTGCAAAATGAAAAATATGTTCCAAACTTGAGAAGACAGAAATGTAATGGTTGCACCTTTCAGGCTGACCTAGAGGTGGAGTGATTTCAATTAAAAATCGATTCCAGTGAACACCAGACAGAATAGAAAAGGAATAAAATCAGAAAGAAGTTTCATTCGTATTTGAAAGACTTAGAACGTTCAGAGTCGTATTGCAAAGAGATAGGGAAAAGGAAACATATTATCTGTCTAGACGAGGATGTCAAGCTCCCCGCACAGGTACCTCACAGAAAGACCAACTCGACGTGCAGTGCTGCCCCTGCTGTGTCACACACTCAGCACTCCAGGGAGGTGTGTTTCATCCGGCATTAAAGCTGCTGCTCTCCGTTGCTCCGACTTCATCAGCAAATAAAAAGGAAAAATCATTGCGGATGGGTGGTTGGAGGGGGAGGGGGAGGGAAGGGAAGGAAGAGAGTTACAACGCGTTAATACTGCAGGGCACTACACACAAACCATCCGCTTTAAGGCCGCTGGGCGCACGGAGGGCTGGGCTGGCTGCTTGTGCATCCCCTGGGGTCGAGCCGGGGCTCTCCGGCGTGGGGGCAGCGACGGACCCCGAGCCCTCCGTGCTGTCCCCAGCAAGCACAGCGGCCAGCCCAGGGCAGGGACAAACTCAGCAGCTGCCAGGGCTTGCTCTAAAAAGCCAAAACCAGAAACGAGCCACCACTGCCCATTTCCACTCTTGCCGTATCGGCGCCCGGCTATGGGCACACCCGAACCTTTATTTGCCAAATTATAATCTGCGGCAGGTCCCTCAGTAGCGGCTGGCCTAACATAAAACAGCATGAGAAACGAGGAGCTGTAGAGAACTTCCTACAGAGGCTGTTTCCCAGATGATTTCAGTGATGGAAAGATGCTGTCCTGTTATTTCCCTAAGGAAGCCCAGCAGGCTCTACCTGACACTCCCATTTACAGGAGCTGCCTTCTGCTTAGAATGGCAATTGTGTCTCTCTGGCACTTGTTTTATTTTTATTATTTATTTTGGCTCTGTTTTCTAATTCTAGAGCTGCAGATCCCATAAAATGTAGAAGCTAAATCACATTACTCACTCCTGACTCGAGGAATGCATTAAGGTGAATCTTGTGAGGGATTTCACAAGGTGCATTTTGAAAATACAAACAGATCTTTCACTGTAACCCCTTTTTCCTTGATTTGCCCAGAGGTAATCAAAACTCCATTGAATTAAAAATACAAACCATGGTGGGATTGTGTCTGCAGACCCACAGACATCAGGGCGTGGAATCCACACCACTTTTCCATAGTAGAAATGTAGAAGGTCAGACTTGTGGCCATGGCCATCACTGGGTCTGCAAAGCCCATGGCTCTGGTGCAGTGGGTGGGATTGCACGAGGTGGTGGGGGTGAAGGACAGGTGGCAGAGAGCAGTGCTTATGCTGCCATCCCTCCTGCAAAGAGCACCTGGTTGTAAATAGCAATTTTATTTAAGCTACTAGAATTAATCAAAGAGATATTTCACAAGCTTTTTGCCTTGAACAGGCTGGTCATACAAACGCTACTGGAAAGAAAAAAAATAAGGCACATGTAGAAGTTCTGTGATGAAAAAATATGGTACATATGGTGGTTCAAAAAAGGAGATTTCTAAAATGTTGAACAGCTGAAGTTGGTCTCAGCTTTACAATTGCTCATTTCACACCTCCCATTGGGCAAATGGGTGTTGGAACACAGCAGTGGGAGCTCTGACTGCACCAGACAGCAGCAAAAACCCTGGGTTGCCTGTCTTGCTTGTTTTACTTATTATGCTGCCTGCATAGAAAATACCTCAGCAAAAGTAGAGGAGTGTAAATACACTGCATTACACACCCCCAGCTCTCGCGAGAGAGGGGTGCAGGGGCCGCAGCTCCCCTGGCCCAGCCAGCTGCACCCTGCAGGGTCAGGTACAACCCAGGCAGACCCTCAGCTCGCTGCCACAGGAAGGACAGGTCCCCACTTGGCAGAATCAGCCTGGGAAAAACACTGATCTTGTGTGGGATCTCATTAGAGTGCAACATTACAGGAGCTGCCACTTGCCCCAGATGGTTCTGGGGTCAGAGAGGAGCCCCCCGACACTGCTGCACTCCACCAAAGCAAACACAACAACATGGATTGTAAACCCATGTCTGGTACAAAGTGAGAACTAACATGAGGAAGGGGTAATCTTATTAAAGTCATGCGGATCACTGGGGAGGGAGGGTTTATTTGGGCAAAATGCATTTTAATCTGATTTTAATGAGACTGATATTTTAAAAAGGATGTTGAAGAACACTATTGGGATATAGAAAAAAAAAACTGTACACAGAATTTCAGGATGCAGAGTTAGTTAGGCTCCATCTGAAAGCGGCAGCATTAAGAAGTTTAAATCTTTTAGATTATCAACAAGGAAATGGAGAGGTAACTTGGTTACAGTGGAAATCCACAGGGAAAGAGTAATGGTTACTATAGAATTAAATGGCTCAGGCTAAAGAAAGGTATAAAAAGAAGGAATAGCAGAAAGCTGAAGCCAAATACATTCAAATGAGAAATCCAGCACGGTTTTTATCAGTAAGGAGGATTAATCACTGGAAAAAATTACCACACGAAGCAGCTCATTCTCAGTCCATAATGTTTTCAAATTGTGACCAGTTGCCTTCAGCCCAGAGTGGCCATCTTCAGCTGCACAAAATGGTGCCAGAATCCTTTCAGTGGTGCCAGGGACAGGATGAGGAGCAATGGCCAAGAAGTTCCACCTCACCATGAGGAAGAACTTCTTTATGTGGAGGGTGACAGAGTGTTGGAACAGGCTGCCCAGGGAGGTTGTGGAGTTTCCGTCTTTGGGGACATTGCAAACCTACCTGGATGTGTTCCTGTGTCCCCTGCCCCATGCGACCCTGCCTGGGCAGGGGGGTTGGACTGAGTGATCTCCACAAATCCCGTCCAACCCTGCAAGGCCCCACAGACCTCCTGCAGATGCTCTGTGGCTCCCTGTGACACCCTATCCTTCTGGACATATCCTTGAGCACAGTTCTTGAGAGCTGCCTGGCTCAGCTAGCCCAGGAATTGTTTGGGAACAAGTCTGGGCTTTACCTCACTGTTGCATTGCTTGCCACTTTTTGCTGGGTTTGTTAAACACAATTACATTTTAAATATTGCACAGAAATTTGGACTGGAATTCTCTCTGGCAGGAAACCCACCCAAATGGGCTGAAAAAGAGCGATTCCCACATACAAGGCTATAACTGACAACCATTCCTCATTTCATCATTCCTCAGCAGAAGTGCTACATTTATATTGTTAGGTGAAACTACACAGAGCCCGGCACAGAGTCCATTAAGAAATCCCATTGGCTCTCTGGAGAACACTCAAAGCACAGGCACTAAGATGCTGCATTTAGAGAGATAATGGATTAAGATGAAATCAGTTTTTCAGATGAGTCTTCCATCTCCATAGGGGCTGTTTTTATGGTTTCAATGATGTAGAATAAAAAGAAAGAGTATTCACTTCCTAATGAAATGAAAAATTTCATTAATTTGGGGATATTCATTCCTTTAAGAGCTTCACTCCTTGAGTTCATTAACTCCTAGAATGTGGCTTGAGCTGATGCTGCTTTGCAGTCCTTGCCAGGATTTTCTTTTTGTTCTCAGGCCCAGGCCAACACACAGAGAGTTTGCCAAGCCCCAACATAACGCCTGCGGTTACCGAGCAAAGAGATTGCCTACGGAATGATGAGAGAAGTATCCTCATACTCAAATATCCTGATATTCTCAGCTGTTCAATCTGGCTGACTCCTGTAGCAATTACAGATCTTGTCCTGGTCCTACAAACCATCCAGACCTTGGTAATTCGTGTGACTTTCAAGGAAAGCCATGTGAGCTCATTTTTTTTGAACCAAGTGAGGTGTGGCAGCAGTTCCAGCAGAATGGCCAGGGGGGCCTGTGTGCAAGTGCTCTGCAGAGCTGGGGAGAGGCTCCATGAGGCTCCTGGGCTCCTGCAGAGTCTCAGTCACGCAGAGCCCCATTAGCACCACTGAGCAACAGCTTTTGGGTTATTTGATCTAAGTAGCCACCAGTGTGTATGAGGTTTCAGCAGCATATGAGATTTGGAGAGTCTTTCTATTTAGAGCATCAGGTATGGGCCGTAGGATGAGAATAAATTCTTCGATTACAAAGCATGATTTGTGAAACTATTTTCTATGTAGTCAAAATGATGGTTTTATTAAAACACAGGTGAAGAAAGTGTTACAGCACTTTAAAAGTGAATTTCTGTTTGTCACCTTTCTTTTCTGTCCTATTTCCCTTAAAACATTTAATACTCTTGGGACTGCAGGGTCCTTTCTTAGTCTTAGTTAAACAATTTTTCTTTTTTTTACCTTCAAGGGATAAAAAATTTTCTGTGATTAAAATGTGACCACCTGCAAGCTGATGAAAGTATTTGCATAGCTTTGCGTTGTGGAAATCATCTTCACTGTAAAACTCTGCATAAAACAATCTCTAAAATCAAAACAAATACCATTGCGGACTGAAACCTGCTATCCTTCCCTAAGCAAAAACGTAACTTCATCGAATGGATGTTCTACTGCCACAAGATCAGCAGCATTTGGTCTTTTGTATTCAAAGCAAGTGCCATGGTTTAAGCACAGGAAATTTTGCAGTATTTTTGGATTTTGTTGTCTGAAACTAATAAATTATGAAAACATGCTTCCAGGAAGCTAGACTGTGATCTAAAGAAAGTTCGTCTATAATAAAGCCAAAGGAAAAAACCAGTATAGAAACTGATGATGAACAAGTTTTTTTATTTATAAATTTATAGCTCTGTTTATCTCTGTCTATACATACACACGAATCTTTTTATATACCTATAGATGTTCTCTATTTTTGTTCCATCAACCTTCAAAAGCCAGGAAGTATTAAAGCATGTTCTTCTGGTTCCGAATCACTGTGATTATTTGCATTTTGCTAAACAACACATCTATGAGAACCTGCCCCCTTCCATCAATTATCTAGAGTAGAGTGGTTAAACTTGTGAAAAAAAGGTGATGTGGAAATCAAAAGATGGTCTAAAATATAAATGATGGGAGAAGTATCTTTGGTTGTAAAACTGATAAAGAGTAAATGAGATTTGTGAGTGAAAAGCTGGTCCTTGAAAAAAGACATGACAGGAAGAGGAGTAGTGATGTGAACTTGTCAAGGCACAGCACTGGGAAGGACAATTTAAAAATAACCAGATTTTTTTTTTTTTTTACAAGCACCTTAGGCATGTGCTTCTCCTGTGGTAGATGAGGAACGAAGGAAGGAGCTGTATAACTACTCTGAGGTCCAGAAAGTGATGAGCAATAAAACCACTTAAAGTCCCTGGCTGAAAGTGAAAGGAGTGAAGGATGAGGATGCCAGTGATAGGGGCCGAGGTAATCATCACATGGCTGGGACCTCAACAACAGCAAATAACATCATCTGAAGGGAAGACTCAGCTTGATGAGACATTTTATGGGAGGGAACAGACTGCCCAGGGACACAGGCAGAGGTTCCAGAAGAAACCTGGATACAACTTTGGACAGAGAAGCGGAGAAAGCAGGAAGAAAGGCTTGTGTGCCTTTGACCGGACTAGCACAGGGGACTTACTCAGAAAAAGATGGCGAAAGGCACTTTTTTGTACTTGTACTAGTTTGAAAACAAACCACCGGGAGGCACCCGGTGTTATTTGTCAGAATAACAATTTAATAGGGAAATTAAAAAAAAAATAAAATAAAGGCAGAAAACACTGGTATAAACTGACAGAGTCAGGATACAACCTGACACCCCGTTAGTCAGGGTCGCAGTAGCAGTCCGATAAAATGGTGGCTGCAGTCCTCCTGAAGTGGTGGACGTGGTTCTGTTGGAGTGGTGATCCTGCAGAAGGGTCTGCTCTTCCTCAGAAGGTCCAGTGGTGGCTATGTAGCTCCTATCCTCTGGGAATCCAGTGGAAAGGGTGTTTGTGGCGTTCGGAATCTCAGATTATATCCAGGATGGAATGCTTGGTTCCTCCTTCTGGGTGGAGCATCTCACAATGGGATGATGAGTCATGAGGCAAGGCTCATTAGCAGAAGATAGTCCGGAGGGAGGAGGCAAGGAAACACTGCCCCACCTGGTTTCACCAGCTCATGAGGATGGTAATAGAATACACTGCAACCCAGGACAGTAATCCAGATCATGAAAATGTTCTTGGGAAGGCAAAGTGGGAGAAGGTAATAAAGAGAGCACATTTTAGTTCTGTCCAATAATTGGTAAGATTTCCACATGGAAAACAAATCCACAAAAAAAAGGTATTCCAAAATCTTTGCTGCTCATAAAGGAATTTGAAAGCAAAGTATTCTGCTGTGGAAACTGGATAGGAAGTTGAACTGTCAGCTTTTTAGTGACCTGAAATTTTAAAATGAATTGTTATAGAAAGTGGAAAGCCAGTGACAAATGATGTTTATAAAAAGGATCTTTGAGCCACACACAGTTATCCTCCAGCTATCAGGAAAATCACACTCTTGCACATCTCCTTCTCCCCCCAGATAATGCAATATTGTAAGGAGGAGTGTGGCATTTGAAATGTTTGAAGTGGTGTGTGCACAGCACTCTGGGAAGGGCTCACTGGTGTTCTCAATACATGAAGTGGACCTGTCCCGGGGAATACAGGGCTACCAAAAGTGAGATGTATGAGCAAAGAGTGAGGTGCTGTAGCTGTGTCCTGTAGAGGAGAGGACCAATGAAACACCTCAGGCCTAAAATATAGCTAAAAAAATGTGCAGAGAAAGAAACTGTTTCCATGGATATGACAGGTAAAGGAAGAAGTTCCGGACTTAAATCCCAGCAAGCAGGACCTAGGCGTTAGAAGATGTTTGTACTTCTGGGCTAGCTAAAGCACAAGGACACTCTGATTCTCTGAGTATTCTCAAAATACATCATGACATGCTAAAATACAGCCCAAATCAGCACTTCTCAGAATGGGAACTAGCTAATCTGCCACTGTCCCTTGGTGAAGGAGTAATGGGCAAAGATTTTCTTCTCCCTCCATGTCTCTCTCATTTAAACCACAGTGAAAAAGGCTGTAGGATTTCCATTGCTGAGGTTTAAAGAACAGATCAGGCATACATTTGCCAGGGTTTTTTCTGCCTGTGTGGGTTTGATATGTAGTTTCAATTCCAAGTGCAAACTTTCAACCGGAAATTTGAGGAAAAGACCCAAACACCCAAATAAAGGACACTCTTTTCTACCCTTAATTCCACCACTGCAGCAAGAATTTGGAAGCTGTTGGAACCCAAATTCATTCAGCACTTGTGGGACTTTCTAACTTGCAGTGCTGGAAGGCCATTTTCCAGAGTGTATGGCAGAAATGAAAAAGTCTTGGAAAAGCCGACAGGACTTGGAGAGAGCATCCCTTTTCAGAGGAAATCTGCCTTGTGGCAGATCTGCCTCAGATCTAAGGATTCTGGCAAGACTTGTCTGGAAATCAGCCCTGCTCTGCAAGCCAGACGAAGATTCGGCAAAAGTCCTGATCTGAGCTGAGATGTTTAGAGAGAAATAATTCAGCCTCCACAGCCATAGCTGTCTTCTGACGAATGTTTCTGATTAAACTCGGCCAGTTTGTGGCACGAGCTGTTTCTCGCCCCTGATCTCAGAAGTGCATTATCTAACAGCATTGAAGTCCCTAAAAATCTGCCAGGGTTGCTGATGTGAGGAAAGACCCCCAAGCCTCGGAAGCACTACAAGGGATGTGCTCCTCAGAGTTTCGCCACAAAAGCGCCCTCCGAGCTTTCTGAAATACAATTTGCTGGGGGTGCCAGTGGCAGAGTGCTGAGGGTGGCAGTGCTGAGGGCGGCAGTGCTGAGGGGCCCGGCTGTGCTCAGCTGTGCTCGGCCGTGGGGCTGTGGCAGAGAATTCCAGCGGGAATCTTCTCACAGAGGAGCCAGCACCTGCACACAAACACCCAGTCCAAGGCTTGACTAAAATATTTGAACTTTTAGTCCTAAATATGACTGAAATTAAAGGGTGAGTGGCGAGCGAGAGTCGACAGCCGGTGGCTGCCGGGAGCAAGGCCCCACAGGCCCCCACCTCCCCGTTCTGTGCTGTAAGTCAATTTTCAATGTGCTTTTTACTTTTCTGCCCAGTGTTTTTAATTATCTGATGATTCACAGCCTCCCTTTCCTTTAGGAACTGAGTTTAGGGAAGCAACACTCCTTTCACAGCCATGCTGGCAGCTGAGGGGAGCTCAGGGGTCTCCCTCCCCAGCTGCCATCCCACACCTGAGGGTGTTCTGGCCGCCCCTCAGGGTGGGACATTGCTCATCCCCAGTGCCAAAAGTGACCTTTTTCAGTTCTATCCCTTCCTTCAGGCAGATCCCTACATTATAGCAAAGCTTGCAAGTCATGGAAAAGGTAACTACTTCGAACTTGCTCAGCTTCTTCCCAACTTGTACACACTGGAGTGTTTCTTACTGATGATAGTCCATATCCCCAACAAAAAAAAGCCACAAAAATGATTTGAGAACACTTGAGTCAGTCAAATATGCTTGTCCATAATTATGAAAGGCGCATAGTTATATTTTCTGTGGGGAAAACATGGCTGAAAGGTTGAAATTAAGTCTTTTAAACTTCAAATTTGTATTAGGAAATAATCTGTGGGAAAATTTGAACCTTAGTTTATTTAATTTTATGGAATCAAACCTTTCAGATGTTTCCTGTTTTTCATGGGGAAAATGGTACCATTATATGGAAGGAGATTGCTTGTTATCATAGCTAGTTTAATTAAACTCATAACTTCTTCTGATGTTGGATGTGGTCTAGCATCCAGACTGAGTAGTGTAACAATTTATCATCAGTCTGGACATTTCCAGGAAAATAACAAATGGTTTATTAAAACCATAATTATTTCTTGGCATTGGAACTGCTATCCTAAAAATCATTATAACAGTCATTGATTTCTGTATTCTAAAAAACTTGCAATATTTCTTTAAAAACAAAAAAGTTGTCAAAACAATTTCCCTTAAAAATGTTAGGGTTTTTTTCCTATGGTATCATGGCAATTGTGGTAAAAGGAATTGTGGTTCTGAGTGTCTGCAGCTCAGCATAGACCAGGGCAGCAATTTGTTTCACACAGCTGGAGAAAAGAAGACGTCATTCAAAGAGAATATACTATAGTTAGTAACAATCTACTAGCTTATACCTTTTTGGTTTTTTTAGCTGGGTAACTTTACTGTTTCTTAAAGGTTTTCGTTCTCTAAGTGTTCTTGTCACTATCTACAAAACAGCTTCAGCTTTGATCAAGCTTTTGTTTTAGCTTCAGTTGTGGTCCTGTGCAGTGGGGTGCTAAAAAAAGTTTTAAACAGAAACCAACGTGACAACGTGTAATAACAAAATCAAGTTTCAGGGTCCGCAGATCTAGATGTGAAAGCTACAAATTACAATTTCACTGGTTTAAGGGAAGCAGAGATTTAATTGAGGCAGCCGGTAAGCCTAGGGAACAAAGGACACTCCACTGGTGAGACAGTCCCTAGTACCACAGATTCCTCCCTAGGTCAGGGTGACAGAAAAAGCTTCCCCCAGGCTGCTCTGCTTTGCTATGTTAATATACTCCAGTTCTGCTTCCCTGGTTGGCCCATTGGCCTCCACGCCCCCTTGTTACCTTATATGTTCCTGCCCTAGAAGGCTCCCCACTCCCTGTTCCCCCGTTGGTCCTTGCCCCATAGCCATGCCCTCAGAGCTTTCCCATTAGTTCCCTTACCCTAGTCCTGCCTGAGTACCACCCCCATGCCCTCCGATCATTGCTCCCTGATGCTCTCTGCTCCCCTATATAACCCTGGACCACCACCCACCTGTAGATGCTGAAAAGTTTTGGTGGAAGAGTTTTTCAGCTTTCTGCAGCGTTCTGTGAGAACTTTGCGGTTCTCACAGAAGCTATGATAAACACTGCTATGGGATTTTGTAAACTAACTCTTTATCTTGCACCTGGGTTTGTTATGCAGGATTGTTATGGTTCTGGCCTTCTGATATTTTGGAATAAGTGTCTTAGAGCTTGACCAATCCCCTCAAGGGGTGGATGGCCGAGCACCCAATTGTCTTATGCCATTCAACACACTCTTTGCGAACCATGTGATAAAATGATGATTTCATTAATTAATACAGAACTAGAACTGCTTTCTTCCTGAACTTGGATCATGTCGTTTCTTGCCATTCTCGGTACTTTACAGCGACACCCGCCCCCACTGTTCTTTGTCCTTGGACCCCTCCGCAAGCGTGGCTGCAATAAACCCCGTCCCTGGAACCCCATACAAGGACCCTTCCTGCCTCTTTGCTGTTGACCCATATTACTGGAGCTATCCGTGTGTGTGTGCATGCACGCGTGTGTGAGTGTGCGGTGATCCTGCCGAGCGGCTTCGCTGTGGAGATGCTTTTAGGAAGGTCGCGACGCCTCGTGCTCGGGCACCGCAAAGCCGCAGTGCCCGGCTAGCGACATTGAATGTTTAAGGTATCCAAATTTTTTGCATATGCTATTCTAAAATGAATAGAAGTGTTTCAGGTCTGCTACCATTTGAATGCCATTATTCTGAGAATGTCAATTCTGCCAACACCTCTCCCTGCCACTCAGTACTGCAGGATTTAAGCACATACTGGGAGCTAGCAGGCACCTGCTGTGAGCCTTAACAACCTTGAATTGCCTTTCTATCAGTAATGTGGTGATTATGTTACCTATACCAAAATCCCCTCTTGACCATATCTTAACATAAATGTGTGTTTTGTGTTAACTGGGTACGATAGCAAAGTAGTTTTCCCTGTAAGACTCTTCTTCCTTCAGTGAAAATGATGTATTCATCTAAAAGCTGTTCTGGAGAGAAAAAACCTTCTGTCATTTCCTCTTTGTGCTTTTAGAGACTGTGGATAAATATAGCTGTAAATGCTTTTATTTTGTGATTTTAATCAAAATGATGGCCTAGGTATCTGTACTCCCTGAGAGTCTCTGTAGCTCCTGGTGAAGCAGTCAGGGCTGGTGAAGCAGTTCGGGTTTTCCTGGTGGTGCAGCAGTCCTGGGAAGGTGGGATGCTAATAAGATTGCAATGGGAAAAGGAGTTTACCATATTGCTGCAGGAAAACACTTTCCCTTCCGAAGTTACTCACCAAGTGCTGCAGCAGAGATTGAGAGGACCCCACTCATCCAGCAGGAACATGGGCAGCAGCTGCTGTATTTTCCAGAGCTGTGTGGGTGCATGTGTGCACAGAGGTCAGTTCCCAGTCTGTCAGGATGCAGGAACGAGGGGCACTGAGTCATCTGAAGAGACTTCCTCTGAGTTTCTTTAAAAATAGAAAGGGAAGGGGGAAAAAAATACTGTTCCTAAGTGGTTGCTTGGAATTACTTCTGGTAGGGGCCAGATTGCAATTACAGATGTGCTGAATGCAGTGTCAGCTCTCTTGACAAATTCAGTATTTGTGCTGCTGTCCACAGTATCTATTTCAGACAGCTTGAGCCATAAAGTGTTCTGGCTGTAAGATTGAGAGAGGGAGTAGAGCCTGCAGATGCTTCCAGAGCCTCGGGTTCGTATTCCTCACGTCCGTTCACACTGATTGCAGTAATGAGGGGACCAAGTGATTTTAAAATCAGGGCACCACCAATTTGCAGTTTTCCTGCAAGCCCTATGACCTTCTGTAGAAGCAGTAAGAATTGAAGTTTATAATTTCATCTTACTTTGCCGTTCATCTGGTCAGTCTTTATTTACATTCTGAAAGAGTAATATTGATCTGAGGACATTATTATAATTTCACTATTTTCTGTCATGTTTTCTAGGCATCCAATTGTTTGATTAGATTTTTTTGACCATTGCTGTGCCTGGAGCAGAGAGTTTTATTGAGCTACTCTGGATGATGTTTTGTGAATTTAGAGTTGTGCAGCATGTAGAGATAGCTCTTGCAGATTGTATCTCTTGAATTAGACATCACTGATTCTTATCATCTGGCCTGTGTGAATGAAAAGCATAGCTGAGAGCCTGAAACCTAACTTCCAGCAGCAACTGGCCTTAAGTGATATTCAGAAATGGTAGAGGAAAGGTAAATTTATACTTAGTAAAAGCCAGTTAGAGAATTTTAACTAAACCTTGTCAACGTCATTGATTTGATATCTTCACTGCTTATGGGTTTATGAAAACCTTGTCTTGCAATTAAGGTTAGTCCATCCATAGGAAAAAACTTCACAAGTTTTCATGTGACATATTTTTTTTTCCTGAAAGTGGGTTTTAAGTCCTAATATGCTTAGAACAGGAGTTCTTTCTGAAAGGTCCCTCAACACTGAGTGGGCTTTTCAGGCCTTCAGAGAACAGTCCCCTAAGACCAATTCACCTGTCTCTGAACTGGTTTCCTACGAGGAGCTGTGCATTCAGACTTGGCATGATCACTGTTTCATTTTCAAGCACGGAGTAAGTGAGAGTCAAGCTCCTGTGCCATGCAGTAGCATCTTCTCTGCTCTCCTGTGTTACTGCTGAAGTGGTTTGTGCAGGCTGCACGACTGACAGAGGAGAATGAGGCTGTGTTTGGTATCAGCCAACAGCCAATAACTCACCTGCTGTTAAATGAGTTGTTGCTGAGCAATAAATAACAACCTAGAGCAAATGCAGCCTTGGCTGAATTGCAATTGGAAAAAGGGAATGACTGGAGGGGAAGTATCCATCAGAGGTCGAACAGGCCTTTCATCAAAACATTTGTGTTTGAATGCACTCAGAACCTCTAGATGGGCTGATGCTGCTTCGGATGTCGTGGGAAAGATGTGAAAAACAGAGGAGTGTTTTATATCCTGAGGCATGGAAACGGATGAAAAACTAATCTTTACCTGATCTGGCTTTCACAGGTGCAAAATGGATGTTGAGTAGCTCAGTGCTGAGCTGAAATACTCTGTGCCTTGGGTGGGGGAAGCCCAGCTGCCTGAGCCCAGGGATGCAGATTTAGGAGATGACTCCCCATCGCCAGGAATGGGGGATTTAGGTTCTGGTTGTGTGCTTTTCACCCCTATATTGGGATCATAAATAGTTAAATGAGCTCTACTGCCTCTGAAACTTTCACTAAGCCCTCTGTATGTGAGACTCAACAGGGCTGAATAACATGGAGGAGCAAGGAAAATGTTCTAATTTCCTTATTAACTCCAGTCAAACGTGGAAATGAACTCATACTTGACAAAGAAGCAAAAAACAATTCTAATTTAAAAATAAGTACCCGTGAAGCTTAAAACCACTGAAACTCTGTTTTTTTCCACCTTTGTTGTAAAGGACCATTTGCAAGTTTCATTGCACTCTTATCCTCAGGTTTGTCATGGTTTACAGCTTGGATTGAGTTGAAGTTTGTGATATGCTGGAGCTGAATTTCCCAAGTCCTTCCTTAAGGTGTCTTACCTAGTGAGATGTACCTTTAGCGTGACTGAAACTCAGAACATTGTTATTTGAGAAATTTAGACATTTAGGTTGTAATTAGAAATATGTGCTGAAGTTTAGCGATGTCAATGGCTTCTTATAATGGTCCGTATGGGTAGGGATGTGAAATAAAACATGTAGACCGAAAGTTTTGCTTGAAAACTGCCTGACAAACAGCAGTTAGTTACGAGCATTTTGCTAATGCCTCATTTTCCCATAAAGTCACTTCATTTCATAGGAGCTGAGCTTTGATTTGGTGATTAAAACAGTGTTGGAAACACACCAGTGTTTGAACTACTGCTAAACAGGGCTTACATCAAGGTCTTCTGTTTCCCACTGTGGTTTTCGGTGCCTGGCAACAAAGGGGCTTGAGGTAAAGATGAATTTTCATGAATGTGCTCAGTTGCATCTCTAGTTTCTACACCCGATCAATAGGGGCCTGAGTTCAGGGATAAGAAGCTGGGAAAGCTCAGCAGCAGAGTTCTATCATGGGATTATATTAGGGTCACCTATTGGAGCTGGGAGGAGGCATGGCCCCACAGCTCTTTGGGTTGGGATACCAAAAGCCCCAAAAGTAGGTGTAGCTCGTATTTGACAAATGGGCATAAACAACCTGTCCCCAAACACTGTCATTAATAGCTGGGGGACTCCTGGGTTGGGTGGGCAGGGCTTTGTTGTCCTGCAGCACTGATGGTGCCTTTCTCCTGGTCCTTGCCTGCGCTTGGCCCTCCTTATGTGACTGAGAAACAGATTTTCCCCAGAAGCTCTGTTAGACTTGCCTTTACTCAATTCCTCAAAGCATTCACCTGAGTTGTGAATACCTGTTAAAGGTAAAATGCTGTTCTTCATATGGCACCTTCTAAATGATGGCAGCTTTGTTAAGGAAGCATTGAAATAGGCTCACAAGGCTGCAGAGATGCACAATGAACACACCAAAGCTCTGTGCAAAGTGGATGGTTGTGAGAACAAAGTCTCACTACTGGAAGTATAAAATTTTTTTAAATGCTTGTTATTTCCCTGAGGAAGCCTGATATGAATCATCTCGCTGATATTCTAATGGACTTATATGGTACAAATATTCTGATTAAATCAGAAAAAACCTAATGACTTCATTATCAGATACATTTTTGTTCTATTTAAATTCATCCATCTATCAAAAATGCTCAGTGAAATACTAGAAGGGCGCTCACTAGTTGCAAAGCAGATTAATTTCAAATTCTAATGGACAGGAATTGATCTAATCATCACATCAGGATTCTTGGAGAATTAAGAAAGCAACCAAAACCCACTAAGAAGTCAAATGTTTTACTTTTTGGTCACTGATAGCTATAAAATGTGGAGAAAAATCTTTTCCATTGCTCTGATTTTAGGACATTTATCTACATGTCAGTTATCTACATGGAAAAAAACTCAACTTCTTCCTTGTAAGAAAGCTGTGCTCTCCCTGCTCCAGCCTTTAGAACATTTTGTTCTAGTTACAAAAACTAAGCTTCACAGAAACCATGTTATTCCATGTGAAGCTAGAACAGACCTGGGACTGTGGCCTTGAATGAGTGCAGAATTTCAGAACATGGAGGCTGGTTTGTGATCTGAACCAGGGGTTCACCAAGGAGCCCTTGGGACCTGGGTTTTGGTCCTTTGACATCTGACTGCTGCTGAAGCACTTTGTGAGCGGGAAGTGACTGGGAGATGTCTGTAGGGGAAAGGTCAGGAGAAATGTCTGGCTGTGGAGCAGCACCCCAAATGTGCAGAGAACCTCATGAAGGGTTGGGGTTCTGGGCACTGATCCTCTGCTGGTGGCAACGTTCCTCTTGGGTTTCTTAAGTGTGATGTACCTGGGAAGTCCTTTCCAGGAGGTTTGCCTTTGATCACATGAACTTAAACCATATTGCTAAATTTTAATGGTCTTCAGTAGTCTTCACCCTGCGTTCTACAGGGTGCCCTGATACTATACACACTAGATGGGATTTTTGGAAACCTCCTCTCCTTCCTTGCCTGCTCTCTGGCCTATCTCAGCCTCAAGCCACCTCAGTCTGTTTCCCCAGCCAAAAATGCATTTTTTGCATTCCCGTGCAGTTAGTCTTGGCTCCCTCAGACCCTTTCCTCCCGCCAACCAGTTTCTGCCAGGGAGATTCTTGCAGGTTTTCACATGTTGCCTACAACCTGCTCAGCAGGTCCTTCTCTCTGCTCTCCTAACCTGCCCAGGGTTGCTGGTGGACCTGCCTTGTCCTGCAGACAGGTTGCAGAGTGGCCTCCTGGTGAGCCAGCTCCTCTCTTGGGACACATCCAAGCTTGCCATCAACAAGCTGAGCTGCGGTAAAGGGGGAGATCTCCAGCACGCGTGTCCATGAAAAGCAGTGGAAAGGGAAACAGGCAGGCAGAACCTGAAGCAAATCAAACTCCTTGCAGTTCCCTTCTCGCATCTATGAACGTCTAAAAATACCACTGAACTTTATTCCCTCGTGGCAATACTGCAGAGCTGCTGACAAAACCTGTTTGCATTTTTCAAGCTGCTCTTTTAAATGTTGTGGAGAGCAGACAACTGCTGCATAGTTGGCATCATCCTTTCTGCTGCACTCTGGTAACTGCTTGGCCATGGTATGGCTACATGCCCACCAGAACTAATGAAAATTCCCATTCCTACCTTATCCATAAATGCATGGAGTTCACCTGTGTGGTTGCAGGCTTTTACCCTCGTTACTCTTATCTCCCACTCCTACTTCAATGCCTGCTACACTCATTTGCAATTACATTGCATAGAACTAATGTAATTACTTTGCAAAACAGATTAGTATCTAACACCTGCTCTACTTCTAATTTAAATAACTGCCTTAAAATTATTCATGAGGACAGTAATTTGCTGATGCTTCTCTTAGCGCTAATCCTTGCTTTGGCGGTACAGGTAACAGTGCCTGGTTGTATGTTTGCTTTTCTCCTTAGGACAGTGCTTTCAGTTGCTTATAACTTTGTCTATCTTCTAATCCTTAGACATATTTTCCTTAGGAATGTTTCAACTGAAATTGTTGAATCAGAACAAAGTAAGGAAAAAATCCTATATTGCTGAAAATGTTCTTAAAACAGTTTTTAGCAGTGTTAGCAGGTTTCTTGGTCATTTGCAGGCAACAGAGCACTGAAAGGGTCAGCCTTTTATATGAAGAGATCTAACCTCAGTGAGTAGCAGGGGTGATGCTGAAGCAAATCCCATTTCAATCACAAACCTTCCCAGAATTTCAGTGAATTGATTTGTGCAGTGGGGTATCTGGCTCCCCTTCTGCTGTCCCAGCTGTAGGATTTAGCTGACAAGATCTGAGCATGTATAAACTCACATTACAAAAGATCCTGAAGGTTTGCATGAATAGGGATACATTTTCACTAAATTAGCAAGAAACATGTCTGCAACACTATTCTGCTCCCTTAACCAATGTTCCTCTGCCCACCTCAAAGCACAAAACCAGCAGAAATTCTCAGCTAAGCACAGAAAAATATTAAATAGCAGTAAAGAAGAAAGAATATGTTTTTTCAGTCTTACTTTCATCATATCCACTTGGCATTGGTTCTGAAATATTAAATGTTCATGCTTTACAGATCTTGCATTACTGAAAAATTAGAGTGAAGACAAGAACAAACGAGATTAGAGCTCCTCCTTAATTATAGACTATAATTCTAACACTGATGCTCTTGAAGAATACACATTTATGATAATTAAAACTCAGAAAAATCTTCATAGTGAGAGTTTTCATCTTCACACCAGATATGATTTTGTAAGTTACACCAATCATTTTTAGATATGTTTTTGGATATGGCTGTGTAAGATAAAATTTTTCTTCAACTTGTAGCAATTTGGAGTAAAACAAAGTGCTGCCACTTAAAATTTTTCAGTGCCCTTTTACTGAGCTTAGGCCATTTCAAATGACATTTCCCAGGTAGCAGGGGAACAAATCATCAGCAGGGCAGTCATGTTTAGCTGCTCATTAATGAAATCAGTGTTCTGAAGCATGGATTGGCAGAATGAACAAAGCTAAAGCAATTACTAAACTCTCTGCAGAAATGTGTAGAAAATTGAGGGTCTCATTTAAATTGTTAACATCTTACCAGTACTAGATTTGAACCCAAGAAACAATTAATTTGATCATCTGCCATACATACTAATTATAATGACGACGAAACAGTTGAGAAGAGACTTCTCATTTGGTGGGAAAAGGAGATAGGAAAATAATGTAATATGCAGTTGGTAGTGTATTGAATCACTTTCCCTCTTGAGCATCACTTGCCCCTCTTGATGGGAGGGAGGGCCCACAGTGGAGAAGCAAGGGGAGGACACACAGGACATGCCACTGGGCTGCACTTCACTGGCTGTGCCTCAATTTCTGTCACTGGTGGTGCTCTCAGAGCAGCAGGCCCACGAGCCTTTCCCACGTGGGGGAGTTTCCTGCTCAGCAGCTACCAGCCCGAAGTCCCTTCCAGGACAGCATGGTTAGCATTACTAATGTCTCACACCACGCCAGCCAAGTCATTAATTTTCTGATTAACAGCAGTTCTTACAAAAAGAGACTAAACTGTGCATTGCTCTAAACATAAATCCAGTGCAGTGGCACTAAATTGGGTAGGAGCGAGTAAAACAGCCCAACTGAAGCTCATACCTTGCTAACAGGCCATTTAGATAGGCAGACCATAACTTCTGAACAGCCTGAAATAAATCTGTGGTGTATATCGTTTCCAAAATGCCTGCATTATCTATTGCTTAATCAGTAGTTGTGTAAGAAATCACTGTGGTTATCGGAGCATAGGAAACAGCTTTACTGCTTCCATTAAGAAGCACCATTATGCTATAGCAACACATTATCTTCATAAATCATTTGTACTGGGAATATATTTGTCAGGTTTCAAACAGATTGTGTAATTATCACATAATTTTATTTCAAGGGTTCATAACAGGGAATTAGATATGACATTTGGTAATATAAACAGTGCACTTGACTCGCATAGCAGTTAGCCATAAATGCTTAAAGAACTTGGCTCTAAAGGATTTTTATAATGCTCTGACAACAGGTCCTCAGAATTCAGATTGTGCATATAACGTATAGAAGAGCAGCTTGTGAGACATTGGATCAATGAGGATATGTGACAAATGTTGTGAAGTGAGCACAAGTGCTGTGCAGTGTATCAGAGCTGCCAATGTGCTGTCCACAATGCTTCTGGTGGAAAAAGTTATGAAGAAAAAAAGAAACTTAGGAAAGGTAGAAGTCTAGTAAAACTTCCTATATTTGTTACAGAGAACCTCTTAAATGTGGAAGGTTCAGAAATACGAGAGGTAATGGACCGGTAGCACAGTGTCAGTGTTAATGATGTCTGTCAATGTGTTAATTTTCCTTTGTACCTGGAACATGTTTTGAGAAATACATCACTGATATGGCAAAAGAACCAGTGATTTTTCATGTCGAGCTGTATGACGTGCTGTGAAACTGAGCAGTGTCCAGAATCTTTTCTCCTGTGAGTATTAGGACCTCCAGTATCTTAAGGAGCTCTAATATGGCATATGGGGTCTTGTAATTTCACTTATTTGCTGAAGTTTAGCAGGCTGATTTCATAATTACTCAAATTGCTCTTCTGCAAAATGAATATGAAATCCTCTGCCTCCTGTGGGTGCCATGAGAAGCCAAACTAAGTGAAGTCTTCTGATAACTACAGTGTAAATGCATTCTTGTTTTCACAATGCAACAAAGCTGTGTGGCAGGTTGACAAAGGAAAAGTTATGTCTGGAAACAATAAGCACCTTCTCCAGCTCCCAGGCCACCTATAAGGCTGGATATCCACACTTGTTACCAAGCACATCCTGCTTTCTGATTATTGTATTTCATTGCTAACTCAGAATGTACAATCTTTCCAAAGTAAATTTCCTCATCTTATTCTCCCAGTAGTCCTTTATATCTGTGATCCATAACCAGGGAGCTGCTATCTCCGAAATTGATATGTTTTTCTGAAATGTTACGATGAATTGGGTATTTTTTTAATAATCCTAAAATAGGGATTGATGTCAAAACAGACATCTGTTATTGGACTGAACCCACTGAAGTGACAGCAGGGTGCAAATAAAAATGACCATTATTAAGCCTTTTTCTAGATAAGTTTTGCTTGTAAATCCTGTCCTTCACACTTCTGAATTGTTTGTTCCTGCACTAATTGCTCCATACCCCTCACCATTTACAATTTAAATAGTATTAACTTAATTTATCAGTATAGTTTTATGTAATACAACTAACAGAAAAGGCTTTTCCTCCTTTACATTTAGACAGATGGTTTAATACCTTAAGTTATGCTAAAAGAGTAGCGCCTTGGGTAGCTGAATATTCCAAATACAGACATTTGAAGAGAGGGTACTTTGGCAGTGGTGTTCTGGACAACTTGCTTTTCACTCTGTCCCTACCAGATCTTACTTAACTTGTAGGACAGGATTCCTCCTGCTATACATCGCATGTGGCACAGGATGCAGATGGCTTAGAAAATACTGGAAGTGCACACATCTTGAGTCAAGGTTTTAAAAGGTTAAAACCTTAGCTAAGAGTTAGAAGCAATTTGTATTGATTAGGATGCAAGGTAGAAAAACAAAAGATAAGTTAATGATTATTAGATGCTTAAGCTAGAGCTAAGTGATGTATGATTTGCCATTATATTCTTGTTTTAAGTTTTGTTTATAGAGGGAAAAAATAAATGAACTGTCATCAACACAAATTGAAACAAATAGAATTAAGAACAGCACCTGGGTTTTGTAATAATTAATCAAAAGTGGGAGATCTTGGGCTGTGCCAGCAGGTCATGAAGGCCTGCCGACAGTGGGAAGGTAAAGAGGTCACTGTGAAGAAGACGTTCCTTACTTCATCTTTCAGGACCACTGACCCAATTTGAGACCACCGACCCAATTCAAGAGAGAAACTGTGTATGCGTGAAGGACTAATGATCTCATTTTAATACAGAGTGGGGAATGGGAGGTGCTGGGGTCATACATATGTAGAGGATGTAAAACTGAGCAATAAATAGGGAGTGAAAAACCTTGTACTTCGCTGGCATGTCTTTAGGCGGCTACTCCCATGCCACCCACCGGTGCCTGAATAGACATAGCACTTTCTAACTTTAATTAGTTAGAGGGTCTTTTGTCCATGGATACCATGATTTTAACGAATCAATCTCTCACTGCCATTTGTACAGTGTTTGTTATTCAGAAATGCAGATCAAAGCTGGCTGCTGCTGAGGCTTTTGCTAGTTCATTGTTTACCCAAGGCAACTTGGTTTTTACTTCTGTCACTGTCAATTACTGCAAAATCCATTATCCTCATGATTAACAAGTGGGCTTTATTTCCATCTAAAAGCTGTGGCAAGGAACTTGGGAGCTTAGCAAATTGGGTTGATTACAGGAGTGACACATGGGTGATGTCCTTGACACCAACATACAGATTGTGATACTGCCAAGCTCTTTATGTCTGATTAACTGAGCAAAGGCCTTTTGAGAAACAGTGTATCCTGAAGGCACTACAACTTGCATTTATAATATAAGGTTCCAATCACCTCTCTGGAAAGACAGTGTTTTATTTTTTAAAACCAAGTAATAGACAACTTGACGGCAGAAGTTTTAAGTGAAATTGCTGCAGGCTAATGAGAAACAAGCTATGGCTGCATAACTAGTCATTCTATTCTTTCAAACTTATATTGCATTTAATTTTACATAAAATTACATTGTAGTTGGTAACCCTCTGTCTTCCAGCAATAACCATGGGGCAAAAGTAACTCACAAAACCTAGTGTTTAGAAGGAGTGAATTCAGAAAAAGCTTGACAGTTCTAATTAAGGGATACAACAAATAAAACTATTGTAATGAAAATGCGTAGTAACATACTTGCAAACAAGATCACAAACAGTATCTGTCCTGGGAATCTAAAATGTGAAGAAACACTAGTAGATGGCTAGTCTGATAGAGGTAAGCCTTTCCCAATCTCATGGAAAATCTTTATTCAGTACAATCCAGGTGAACTGCAGTGTGGGGTCAGGGAAAAAGATCGCAGTGCTGAACCCTTCCTTTGTTACCTAACCAGGGAGGAAGCACTTGGGTTGTACAACTGGTCATGCCTAGGGCAGATCCACCATAATCCTGTCCCTGTTTCCAGATGTGCCAGCTCTTGTGTCAGACTGCCCTTGCTACCTGCCAAATGCCAGAACTGTGCTGATCCCCTCCCTTGGTGACACCAGCTCAGTCAGGTATGAGATGGTCCCTGTGCCTGAAGCTGCTTGAGTGTGAACGGGGCTTTTCCCCAGCCCCGTCCTGTTCTTCTGCTAAAGGCTTTAGCCCACACTGACTCATGTTCTTACAAACATGGCTCTCTAGTTGGAGAGCACCCAGCCCCACAGACCCAGAGCCAGGGTCAGCCGTGCTGGAAAGGTCCTGTGTGCAGTGTTAGCACGAGCAGCACTTTGCTTGTGAGGATGAGTGAAGGTAACTGGTTTTCTTGTCAGACTTGGCTACGCCAGGTCACTAAAAGGGATCAGATCTCTTCTGTCTGAGATATGTGTGGAGCTATAATGCTCCACATTCTGCACTTCTTCTTATCCTGCTTTACTTCCAGGTATTTAGCAAACCATGGATAGGATTTTGTAGTGTATAGGAGGCAAAGTACAGAAAGTGCAGCCCAGGGAGAGGAATTAAAATGTCTTTGAGTGTTCAGCCACACTCTTGTTATTCACTGTGGCATGGCTGTGTGTCTTGGGTCACCGCTGCATGCTGAGAGCAGAGCTTGTGAAGCTGCTCACTCCCAACATGGCCTTTCCAGCAGCTGCATTCCCAGCACATCCCCGGGCTACAGTTTGATAGAGAGTGGCCTGTGAAGAGCCTCTGCAGAGCTTGTGTTAGGGCTGCTCTGAGCAACCTGGCACTTTTATGTGTTATTCAGAGACTACCTGAGTATGGCAAAGAGCTTGCCTTTTCTAAGTATGCACAGTGCATAAATAATGCATGTTCCTGTGCAGCAGAGCTGGGGAAAATGTTTGCAGGACTTCAGGACCTGAAGGATATTGGTATGAAAGATACAAACCTATACATTTAATTCTAGTGTTTTGCTTTAGTTTTTACTTATTTTGATGTGCATTGAGAGTAGGGAACTTTAACCTCTGCATTATTTTGGCCTTATTGGACAAGATCAATATTTTATATAATTATTTGGATTACTTTTTAAAAGATCTTACACCATGCGTGCCTTGGAAAAATCTCTGAAATCCAATAAAGACCAGACCTTTATTAATTCTTTTTCAATCCTACCCTAAATCAAATAATTCTCTACAAACATATGCATCAAAATAGTTCCCAAAATTGCTGTTCAGTTTCCCACCACTCTAGTCTGTTTTAGGGCAGTGGTGTAAATCTTCGTTTGGCCTTAAAGTGCCAAGAGGCCAAGAGTGCCCTGAAGGTTTATTGGTCTCTGGTTCATAAGGGACTGAGTAAATATAAATTTCAAATGTCAAGGACTCTGAAGGACAATGTCTGGCTTTTTTCATACTGACAATGCTCAGTTCATGAACTCAACTGAAGCCCCAGCAGTTGTGCTGCCAGGAAATAGAGAGGTGTGAGGATAAGCTAGGGCTTTGATACAACCAACATCTTGAGTCATTTGGGAACCTGCAGGGAACAGGCATATACTGCTTATCATGTGGGCTACCCAGTTCTCTAAGGTCAGCCCTGAAGCATTTAATATAGACTTGTTTTAAGATGCTAAAGGCCCATGTGCTTATTTTAACTTGGTCATCCTTTGTGAGGTGCCAGGCCTTCACGTGACCTCAGATGGGAGCAGGTTGCCTTAGTTGTGGTAGCTGCTTGGTCTTCCAGCAGCAACTGAGAGCATATCAGAAGCCCAGGAGGCATGTTTTTAACTTGTCCCTTAGAAATGGTCAGGGTCTGATTTCCTTTATTACCAGGATAAGGTCATCTAACAGCCTGTCTGTGCCATGGAAAAACTATTAAGCAAGGGTAAGGGAAGCACTGGACCTCACTACAACATTTACAATATTCTTAATTAAAACCAGAGTATACTCATCCTAATCTTAACACATATTTACTTTGGTGCTTTCATTTAGAGGGATAATGAGAGAGATGTGCAGTAATATTTAGTTTGCAGAGAAGACTGAGTTGTGTTATCACAGCGAAGTCAGCACGGGACGACAGCAAGGGAATAAGAACCATACTGCCTGAGTGGCAGAGGATGCTCTGGAAGAACAAGGGGTTTTGTCTCTGATTGGGGGTGAATGCTTGAGCCTAGATTTGCTAAGCATCCAAAATCTTTTCAGCAAGTTCTGGAATTAAGAAAACTCGATGTTTCCTTTGCACATTTGCAGCCTGCGGAAAGCTGTGTAGCTGTGCCTGCTCAGCCCCAGGCAGCTGCTGGGCACCCCAAGACTCCTGGTGGGTACAAAGGGCAATTAACACTGGACTGGCAAGTTGTGGGCTATTTCTCCTCTCACAATATGTGCTACAAGCAGGAAACCGCTGTGGGATGGGCAAGTTCCTGCATTACCTGTGTAGAAGGCAATGGAGATGGCTAGAGAGCAAGCGTTGGTGTGCCTACTTCCTTGCCTCCACTCTACCAACAGCAGAGGTGTAAAATGCCATCTTTTCTCTTGACCTGCCTCTTACAGTAAGTGAAGTTATTGCAGGTAAGTGCCTATGTCAGCTCTGTCAACAATCATACAGGAATTTAAATGGGAAACGCAGTGCAAAAATGGTACTAAATAATTCCTTCCAGAAAAGATTGCTCCCTGGTAAATCACAAAGCTAATGTTAAAGAGTAAGTTTTTGTCAGATTGCACAAGGTTATGCACTCAGAGAAGATATTTTGTACATAATTACAAACTATCATCTACATCATTACTCTTATTTGTGTTTCATGACACAGTTTGGACCTAAGGCTTACTCAAGTGTTTGGGACATGGACTTTCTTTTAAAAGGAACATTTTTGGCAAATTTTACTCTCCTTTTGTTGTGGGCCTGGTCATGGAGAAGGTTCCTCGGAGTGAGAAATTGGAGGAATATGTTCCCCCATTTCTTGCTGTGCCTTCACTCACGTGAAACTTGGTCACAGACCAAGGCAGGTTTTACAGAAGCACTTTGTAACACAGTAAAAGCTACTGCAGTGCTTGGTCTGCATACCTCCCACAGGACTTTAGGCTTTGAAGGTGAATGCTGAAAATCTACAAAGTCACTGCAGACCAGAGGGAGGAGAGACTGGAGTGACTACACTGACATTGTTGGGGTCTTAATTGACTCTCTAACATTACACGAGCCTCTTCCACAATGACAAGCAGTCTTCTCAATTACTGCAAGGCCAGTAATTGATATCAAAGCTATCTGCATCATTTTGTTAGTTTGGAAGGCAGTACTGTTTTACCACTATCTCTGGGAAAACTAAATGAGTTTATTGTAATTGCTAATTTTGAACACTGGTAGATTTTCTTCAACAATTTAGAGAGAAAAGCATGTCACAAACTTCCAGGCTCTTTCTTTGAACTAGAAACTAATTTTTGTTCAAGACAATGAACGGTGTATTACTTGGTCATTCTAGTTTTCGTTCTATATTTCAAGTTATTTGGAGACATTTTACCTTGAAATTAGACTGCACTATTTGCTGACCGTGTAAAGGCATTATTTAATGATTTTCCATGTGCTACAAGTGGAGCAACAAGCATATGCTTCATGATACACTAAGTGTATTTCAGTTCTTGTGTAACTTGCCAAAGTAGGAAAAAAAATTAAACGTCCTAATTTGCTGTTGGAGGAGTCAGTTCTAGACTTGTTAGAAAGCTGTTCTCGATTTTGAAATTAGACCTTAAGTTCTCCTTGTTTGCATTGCCAGTATCGTGGGTCTCAGTCATGTTTAATATACTGACATCATGTGTGTACAGCAGCTCCACAGAATGTCACAGTGCCAATTTTTCCCTCCAGTGAGGATGGTGAGGAACACTTTTGCTTTGTGGGACCCGACACTGTTTTTAAAGGATGATTTTTGCAGGGACAGTCTTGTACCGTATATCCAAGGAATACAATATGAGCTGTCTCTTTGTAGGGATTTCATTGTTACATAGTAATATGTATTTAGAAGCACTTGTGTTAGTGAAGGTAGAAGAATATTGTGTAAATATGGTTATCAAAATAAATTATATAGATAAAAATACCTAGAGTGTTGCTTATAACTACATTTACTCAAAAAGTAAAAAGCTTTTAAATGTATTTATTTTGAAGTAGATAGCAGTAAACAGACTAAAAGCTTTTATCAACTCAGTCTATACAATGAGTTGGTAATCCAAAAATTGACTGAACAGATTACTCAGGGACATATAATACAATAGAATAGTGTGAAAAACACATCTTGAAGAGAAACAGGAGCAAAGATATAAAATTATGGGTGAAGATGAAACTTTAAATGACAGCAGCATTTTACAAGAAGCAGCTTATGCTGAATTTCTGTTCTTCTGATGGAGTCTCTGGATACAGATATTCTCATGTTGGACTCTCTGTTTCGCACTGCTTGCACTTTGGAGCAATATTTGCTGTTTCTGGAAAAGAAGCCCTTCCACATACACTGGGAGGGGAAAAAACATAATTATGAGATTCAGATGAATTATGCCAAAGAACCTATGGAAATACTTACTACATTTGGTAATGAATCAGGTTTGTCAATGGTTGCATAAATTTAGAATTTATTTCCTAAAATCATCCATAGTTTATTGGCAAGATGGTATTGGACAGCAGTTCCAGGACTGGAAGTTGTATGTTTGACGCCGGCAAAGTGGTACCAACAGTGCATATTTGCAACTGAAGAAAAAACAATAGAGTATTTATCCAGTCAAATGTTTCACCTGATTAGTGCTAATCAAGCCAGCAAGGGGGAATTAGTTAAGATGTGGTTAAAAGGTTATAAAGCCCCATTTAGAATGAAATGCTACCAGAAAACGCATTAAAAGAAGTACTGAGATTTAATTTGGTGAAAAGCTTTCAGCAAATAAGTAATTTCTTATACACCTAGTTTTCTCTTTCTAGAATTAAATCTCTCAAAACATCATTTTGGAATCCTTGTCTCTGTCAGTGCACTGAATTAAGCTGTATTTTGCATCACTGGGGCATTTCTTCTGGGAAAGGAGTGCTTTTACCTTTTGGATCGTTGCTTTCTGTATCCAGGGATTTTGCAGCTTTGCAGAAGTTGTTGGAGCTCCTCCTGCACTCCTGTGCAGATTGACTCCCCTGCAAGCGGCTGCATTGCTGAATGACTCAATCTCTGAAAACAGTGGGTATTTTGTAAACATTTCTTAAATTACCTGGCAAAACACAAAGACAAATAAGAGGTGAGTGAGGCATATACCCTTTATTCCTGCAGTGAAAGCAGCTGGTTACAGATTTAAGAAAATGAGGAGTTGTGTTTTGCTTCTCAGTCGTTGTTACTACTGTGTAAATGACTCCATCCAATTAAACCGTAATGTGTTGACTTTATTATGTGATGGCAGATTGTGCTTATGCTCTAACAACCACTGTAGCTCACCAGAAAATAGGTGTGCTCAAAGCGTGATAATGCTTTGTTCAAACCAACGGTGCAAGTAAAATTGCTTTCTCACACTGCATATTATGGGGAATGTCTTAAAAGCCTCTTCCCCTCGGTTGCCTGTGCTCGTGTTGCCGTCAGTAGGAGCTTTGCCATTGACTTTACAGGCAGCAGGCAGAGGTCAACAGCAAGCACTTCTCCAAAGGGACATCTGTGTGACACCAAGGGGCACTTTGAGCCAGGACAGTGTTACCACCGAGCCTTGGATGGGCCTTGAGAAGGAGCTGGCTCAGTTCCCTGCTCTGGGGGAGATTTCCTTTCTGCACCTTGCTCGGAGATTAAGTTCTCTGTCAAATGGGGTTAAGGCTTTTTCCTCTCATTTGTTTGTCTGTACTTAGATCATGCTCTCAAGTGGTGTTACTGTGTCTATGTGAGCTGCTGGATCCTTTTTCCCAGGTGTGACAAAGGCTTGGTTGTAACATACAGTGCTCTTAAGCCCAACTAATCAAAGCATCCATCTTAAGAAATTTCTAAAGTTCTCCAGATATTAGTCTATGTCTCTATGGTGCACATTAAAATTTAAAAAGTCATGAATGTCACAAATATATGCTCAGTCACTGTGTCTGCCACTTCCTGAATTTGACAACACGCACTGTACTTCATCAGATAATGAAGTTGCATCTGCAGTTTATAAAAGTGAGTACTTGAAAGAAACTAATTGCTGCAGTTGTTTAAATACAAATTAATTTTGATCAGATAATTGGCTTTAAAAAGTAGCTCTTGAAAATAGCATGGGGTCCAAGTGGGTACCGTCTCGTCCAAGTGGATACCCACTCATCCAAATCTCTGCAGCAGTCAGTATAATCAGATCAGAAACTTCCATATATGTTAAGACTGTATCCTGCAACCTGAATGCTGTTGCAAATATTTCCCAAATTCGTTGGATATTTACATGAAGTTGGAAGAAAATATCTTCAAAAGAACAGTTTCAAAGCCAGATTTTTCCCTTTCTCTTGCTAATCAATACACAAGCTTGTTCTCAAATCAGAACTAAAACCCCAGCAGAAGTTCAAAAGGAATAGTCATAGTGCATAGAAGAAGTTGTTTGTCCCTGTGAGAAGTGCAGAGGGCTTTGATGGGGACTGTGGGAGCATTCTGCTGCAGAATATTACCTTTTCTCATGTTTGTTTTAAACTTCACATGCTTCCTCACAAAACAGTCCGTCCCCCTGTCAGGATGCAGGTGCTTTAACTCTGCCAGCAAGTGCTGCAGCAGAATCTGAGTATTAGGAAAACTGGGGGATGTGAAGCCGTTCCGTTAAGGTGCGGATCGGGAGCAAGGATTGTCACTTACGCTTGTCCCAGCACCATCTCCAGAGCCTGTGTCTCTCTGCTGCAGGAAAGGCTTGCCTGAGGGAGTTATTTAACTGACTGCGTGGGCCAGTGAAGACTGTGGGAATATGCCAGCAGCTGATCAAGGTGCTGCTTTAGCTCGGGGCCTGTACTCCTGTTTGCTGCGGGGCTGTGCTGGGGATTAGTTGGGAATGGGAGCAGGGGGCTGCAGGTGCCACTCAGGTCTGTGCCAGCACCCGGGACCTGGCAGGACAGATCTCTCTGTACCTCTGCATGGCTGCTCTGCACAAAGCCTTTTAGAAATCTGGGCCACTTCCCCTAAAGGGGCTGACAAAGACAAATGTTTAGCTTCTGTTTGATTCTTAGGTTTCCTGCAGACTGATTTATGTGTATTGTCTTATGTAGGGAAGCTTTTAAGACACTTTTAAGAAATCTTTTTAGTGGTGTGACTGGTATTCACTAAGCTGGACAAATTTGAGAATCTAGTTTTTAATGTAGATTCATGCCACTAAAGTTGTTTTTAGAATTTTTTATTCAAGTGTTGCATTTGAAAAAGAGCTAAGAGATACAAATTATCATAACTCCAATTCAAAAGCAAAGTCCAAAATTAATTTATTATATGTTCTGGTCCTAGGTGGTTTAGTTAAGTAAACTTTCATTATTTCGCCTACTGTAATGTTTGAATGGGACTTGTAAGGCATTACGTATTCATGACTTTGTTTTAAATATATGACCAGCAACTTATTAATATTTCTGAGTTCAAATGTACTTAATCACTTGTGTTGCATTATGAATCACCCTGTTCTTTCCTGTAAGTTTCCATGGGAGAGAAGGATGCTCAGGGACTACTAAGAGATGCAAAAAATCAGAGTACAGAGCATTTCTTCAAATTTTGCACAGATTCAAATGAAATATTCTCTATTCCTTTCAGGTCATTAGTTTAAAAGGTCCTTAAGTTAGGATAACTGTGTTAGTCAAGAGAAGGCTGTACTAAGCAATTTGAAAATTGAATTTTTTATCAGTTTTATGAAGCTTGCTTTGAGGGTGTGGAATTTTTAATAACTTTCTTTTATGTTGAACTGCCTGCTGCAGCCTTCTTGTGGAAATAGAAGGAGCTGGAGATGAAATGAATGCTAACATGTCTGCTTCCTGGCTTTACCTTAGCAATTTTATAACTGGCAAGAAACACAAAATCCCTTTTCTGCTGTAAATCAGCATCTTTGAAAAAAGCCCTGGGACAGTACAATGGGTTTCAGTTATTCTGTACTGTACTGAAACGGAAAACAGAACACTAAGTTAATTGAACGAGCAATCATGTTGTATTTCTGAAAAGTCAAGATAAAATAATTTTTCATAAAGAAAGGGGAAATAAGGAACATTTCTGTCATTTGACACAGTCAAGCTTTTATCTGGGCTTCTGCTGACATTAGTCTTTGTTCACAGGCCGCTAAGGTGGAAATGTCTGTCACGACTTACCCCGAGCCCTGTGTTTCCCATCGAGGGAGGTTTCCAAGCTCGAAGGGGGCTTTGCTGGGAAGGAGCGTGGGGGAGGCAGCAAAAGAAAGCATCAGTTTTGCTCATCAGCCCAGCTCAGTTGTGGGAATCACTGCTCCAGGCTCAGCTGCAGGACTCACTGAGGCCAGGCTGAAGCCTGCAGGGCACAGGGAAGGATCTGCTGCCCCAGAGGTGCCCCTCAGCCAGGCTGAGACACACGGGCCATGTGCTTGGAGACTGACAAACATTTCTGAAAGAAGAATTTCACCCGCTATTGTTTCTCGTTACATAAAATTTTGTTTCCTGTTTCTCCCAAAACACATTGTTGGGTTTCAGTTATTGTGAGTTTTCTGTTTAATTCTTCCACCTGCTTTTCCTTTCTGGGCATGTTGGTTTCCTTCATGTGGCCTTGGTTTATGCAAAGTCTTAGAAACCAATGCCTCAAGGAGCTACTGTTCCCCTCTGTGCTGGCTTTGGAGAGTTAGTTTGGGAACTGGCACTACAGAATTTGCAGGAGTAATATAGCATAATATTTAATAATTTATTTAATAAACAGATCTATTCTGGTGCATTTTGGACTATTTCTGCCTTAAACCCATAATATTAAGGTTTTGTAAAACAAAGCAGGACAGGATTCGTATACAATCTAGGAAGTAGTGATGCTGGATGTTTTCTTGGATGCAGAACAAAGCAAGCTCTCTTCCTTTCATGGTGGGCTCTTGCTAATTCTTCACTCTTGACAGAGCATCAGATTCACTCTGAGAATGCTAAATACAGCTCAGACAAGTGCTGTTTCTCAACTCTGACAACTTTCTATAGGAAGCGCTTCTGTGTTTTATGCAGGCGTATGATGCCTGGTGTACCTGAAGGGTGTTCAGAGTTTTCAGAGTCTGCTTAATTACATGTGGTGGTATGAATTTTGAGGGAGAAACCAAGCAGAAATTAAACTATCTGTGCCTTTAAAAAAGAAAAACAACAAAAAAAAATCCAATATGAGAGTAGCCAAAGAATTGAATATATTTGCTTAGTAGCTATAACTGTTAAGATTTTCAAGACCACTTGTGTCCTTTGAACATTTTAACCATTGTGCAAGCAGTCACAACTGCAAACCTACACCTTCTGTCTGGCTTTGAGGGTGTCAGCCCTTTGCTTGTCACAGAAGTCTGGCTCACAGAAGAGAAGTCACTAAAAATGTTGATTTTTTTCTCTTTTTGATATTTAAATGAAGAAGTGGCGGGTTTTGCTACTGACACTCGATAAGTATCTCAGGTTTCTTAATGAAAATATGGTTTTGGGGAAATATTCCTATATTTATGGGAGAGCTGCTTTCAATGCCAGGCAATGATATACTCAGACTCATTTCTTTATGTGGAGAACAGATTTTTTAGCTCTGTTTGTGCACTGAAGTTTTACATCAGTGCCTTTCAGCTGCACCTGCTGCCATTTTTTTTCCTCCTCCAAGAGAAGCATCAAGAGCTAATTTATGTTAACTTTTGAGGAAAGCCACAATGAAGCCCTTAATGGAATGTTTAGCTTAAATTTTAAGCTAAATTTTGATTTTATTTGAGCTCATAAACAGTACTGCTTTCTTGGTATTGCTACCTGTGGATTTGACTTCTGATTTCAAAGACTTTTTGCTACCTAACCCTGAGAAATTTTTCTTTCCTTCTCAAATAGGAGTTGCAAGAGTGGGAACACTGAGTGTTTTCTCCAGAGAAAACAGGTTGAAGCAAAAAAATAAAGCACAAAATGTGCCCATATTTAAAAGGGGTTCTTTGTAATAGTCTTACAGATGAGCGTACGTGTCATATTCTTATGTGCAGAATACATGTATTTATATACTTGTATACCATTGCATACTAAATTGGGGCTTTGCGAGTAAAAACCTTTAAACGTAGAGCTACAGAAAAATAGTCTTGATGCACAGCTGTTCTGCCTGTTTCTGACAAGGGAACCTCTCTTAGGTGCCAGAATAGCATGCAGGTTTGTACGGGCCCACCTTAACACTACATGTAATACATATGCATGTGTATAAATATACAAACGTATTTTATCATGTACAATGTGTACTCACTCCTGCAGGTTAGTAGATGATAGTCCTTCCTTGAGATGGATTTCCACATCTGCCTCTGAGGTGCAGTTTCTGAAAGTCAGAATTTTCTTGGAAAAGTACAATAAATAACACTGGTGACTGAAGATTAAATACAATTTCATAGCTTCAGAATTTTCTCAGATTTTGTACTCTCTTTGTTAGTGTGATCATCAGTGATCTGTGACATAAATTTCTGATGTCTGTTTATTTCACAATCTAAAATGCTTATTAAATGCTCTTATCTTTAAGATTCAGGCTGAAGAAAATATCCCAGTACAGAAATCTGATAAGAAACTGCTGATCCTTGAAGTTCACAATGCCAAAAGCAGCATTTGACCACAGGTTTTTCCTTTTGTCGGTTATTGGCTGACATTGAATAAATACTCTGCATGTGCCATTTGCAGCTCAATGGTGGATTAATGTGCAGAGCCATGAAAATTTTACTGGGATAGAGAATTTGATTGCTCACCCTACAAGAGAGATCCACTGCTAGAGCTCAATGCAGCCTGAACCACCATGGATTTGAAAGCCATTATTCCTTTCCAGGAATCTCATTTAGTTTTACCCCCTCTCCATGGCAATTTAACCAGGCTTTCCTACTCTAAGGCTGTCAAGCAGAAAAAGAGAAGGCAGAGGACAGCTGTCTAGTTACTACCAGCAGAAAAAAGAGAAGATGGAAGTACCGAAGTTCTTGTGAGAAACCTGATCTTGGAAGGTTTTCCCTTACTGCTTAAGTCTCAGAGGATTTGGATAACAAGAGAAACATAAGACTTCAAACTTTAATGTCTCTTTCATTTCATTGACTGAGCAATCCAAAGACATTTGAGTGTTTTGTGCTCAATGCACATGCTTAGGATACTAGCCAGGAAGAAAAGAGGTGGAAAATTTCAGATTAACTGAATAAAGACGCAATATTAACAAACCATCGGAAGTTGTTATACAGGGTTTCTATCCTCTCCTTGGAGAGGTCCTGCTACTTTACTAGTTTAAGAAGCATTGAAGACATTATTTATAGTTCCTTCCTATCCCAAACTAGCTTACATTTTTAAGCCATTTGACATAAAATCAAAGGTTTTTAGGACTATTGAAGATAACTTTGTTGCCAACTTTGTAGTTTTGACTTTGATACCTTTTGGTAAGGCTGCTGGATTTTTCTTTTTCTTCTTGGACTTCTCAGTCATAGAAACAGAAAGCACTGAGAATGTGAAATAGTCTGGAAATGTTTGCTCTTCCATCAAGAAACACAACATGTCCTTTCAAAGCTTAATTGAGCAGCACAAAGCTAATTAGCTGTCCGAAGACATGGCATTTAATTCACAATCCAGCATTAATTTGTTCTACAGACTGAGCTTATCTCATATATAAATGCCTTTGCCCTGTGGCTTTCTGAACAGCTGCAATATAAAGAAAAGACTGATAACTCTGTCATGTAAATGTTGCTTGCTTCCTTCACTTGTGCATAAAATATTGAACTGCATGTGAATTGTAACTGGAAAGTTTTCACGGTCACAGTGAAAAAATAATTTGTATTTTTATTCCCTTCTAGCTGGGAATAACATTATCACTCTGGGATGCAAAAGCCATCATTTGAGGTTTGTGCTAGATTATCATTTACAACCTGTTAACCTAATGTGTAATTTAGATTGTATATTGAATGAATAGTTTCAAAGCTTTTTGTGGGTAGTAAATAATTGCCTTATCACTTTTTCTTTATTGTAAAAATCCTAAGTATATTTGTTAAGCTATTAAAACACGGAGGAATTGCTGCAGTTAATATAAAAGAAGTTTTATGTTGTTAATCTTTGAAGCTTATAGCATCATTTTCAGAGACTATTTAACAAATTCTCTCCCTTCTCCATCTCCAGTAAGAAAGTCATGACTTTTTTTAGGATTTGCAATGAATGAGTTCATGAAGGATGACTTTTCATGCCCAAGTGCTTAAGCCTATAATGTTACCCTGGGTGTCTTGCTGAATTCATTGTTCTACAAATGTTTGCAATCAATTTCCCCTCCTCTTAATACCAGTTGATTCCTTTGTACATTACACTATTTCTTGAAAGGCCCATTAGGAAAGGAGTTTGGACTCTTTTTGCAGAGACCAAAAGCGCTTGGTCCTTAAAATATGTTTGCAGTAAGGTTATTTTTTCCCTAAAAATTTTTCTTTGGCCATTCATGACAAAGAATTTGGAGGTGTTCATATGGGACCCTGGGCTTTCCCCAGGCTCTGGTGAATTCTCAGAAATGAGCCTTCAGCATAACTTCCCTTTTAGGATGAGTCCTAAAGGGCAAGAGGACAGAGCTGATGCATACATGGGCTGCCAGAGACTGGGAGTAGGGAAAGACAATGTGAAAGAGGGGAGGAAGGAAAGAAAATAATATTTCAGAATGGGCTGGAAGAGACAACTGTTAGTAAGAGAACTTTTACAAGTGTAAGGGAACTTTTGCCAGTGAAGTGAGATGTGACTTCCCAAAATTTAACACTAATCCATACCAAGTGATTAGGGATAAGAAATAAAGATTTCTCTCTTCTATCAAAATTTTGTCATGCAACCCTTTCTCACAGAGGGCTTGTTCTAATGCTCCATTCTGGTTGGTGACTGAAAAGGACAGGTTATTAATCCTCTGCTTGTGAGCCTGCTACTCTGCTGTTGAATATCCTGTGTATGTTCTCTGACATCCCCTCTGGCCCACGTGTGTTTATCCTCTACTCTGTGGAGTCCCTTGTCTGCATCTTCCTTAGCCTCGAGTTGGTCAGGTGTGTGTAGAAATAAAAACTAAGGAAATCACATCATTATTTGCTCATATAAATTGGTTTCTCAGTGTAGACTAATGGAGTGCCAGTGATTTATGAAGGTTATATATCAAGAAAAGAGATAATGGAAAGATATTTTCAATTTTCAAACTTCAAGCAAAAAAAATAAAGACAACCCTATGAATTTTATTGCTAGGTCATAATATATCTTCCTTGTAGTTAACATATCTATTTAAAGAAGCCGGTATTGAATTTCAGGATTTATAGGAAACTGTGGGTACTGTCCTTCTAACCTCAGCGTGCAGCTGCACACCTGGATGAGGTTTCTGGGGCAGGCAGCATTCATCTGGTGAGTGCTCCTCAGTATTGTCTCATCCTGCACTCTGCTTCCTCCATCCCCTTACAAACCCAAGGTGAAGGAGCTTCCCAAGGGCTTGTGCTTCCCTCTCTGCCCTGCTTCAGCTGGAGAAGCGTTTCCCCCGGTCCTGAAGGACAGCAGTGATGATCCAGTCACCAGCTGACCATTGCGCAAATGGAAAAGAGAAATTTTACCCAGCTGAAAGGTGGAGGACAAAGGACTACCTTCCCAGGATAACGGGTGGGAAGACAGTAAGTCTGCCTACAAATCAGTTTTTCTGGGAACATGATCTCCAGCTCATACACTGATATTGCTGATTTGTTGAGCTCCTGATTATCCTGTTATCCTCCTAGCTGCCCTTGGATGGCTCGGTGTAAGCCCAAGAAGCTGAGGTGGCTTTCCTGAAGAACAGTGTAAAGATCTGGTGCCCTTCCTGGCGGCCAGAGTTTGGTAAATCCACTTCCAGGCTGGGGAAGCCTGCCTAAGGGGTGCCATTGGTTTGGCTGCCAGGTCTCAGAGGCAAAGGGAGAAAAGAGAGACAGAAACCTTCCAACTGTCCAGAGGGATTTATTATCAAACAGGGTAGGGGAAGGTCTCCAAGGGTCCAGGGCACTTACACAACCTTTTAAGGTGGGGAAGAAGGGGCGGAGCAGTCCATATGGACCAATAAAAACGATTATCAGGGGAGGATACAATAGTGGGGGGACCAACCAGGGAGCACTGAGGGAGGGTTCAACCATTAACATCCAATCAATAACCGAATAACTAAGATCTTTCCAGAACTGAGGGAGATGTTTATGCCGTATCTCTGCCCAAGGATGCACCCTCTGACTCAGACTCATCTAGCCATTGGATGGCCAAGGCCTGATGGGCGGGGGTGGACCACAGCCCACTGGGTTGGGCCACCACAGCATCCTGTTCTGCTGCGGACTCTGAGGATGAAGCAGAGGGTGAGCACCTGGGAAAGGGCTCGGCAGGTGAGGTGTGAGAAGTGCTCTCCACAGATGTACACGCTGTGCACTGTGTCTTGTGAACAGAGGAGAGTGATGAAAGAATGGAAGATACTTACAGACTCACCATACATTGGAAGCACATATGGCAAAAAAATACGGTGCTTGTCATTATGAACATGTTAAAGTTTGAAAGTGGTTAAATAGTGCACAAAAGTCCTTTAGCTGAGAGAAGCTGAGGGGTCTTCTGTGCCAGGATAGACCATTGATGAAAGAGGCAGCCTGACTGGAACAAGAGGAGAAATAGTGATTCTGGGTAACACATTTCATCGTTGTTATGGCTATTCCTAGACACTGTGTACAGGTTTTCTTGATGAAGCATGTGGTCACTCCATCTAAATGCAAACTGTGTCTTGCAGAGAGGTTCACATCCAATAGTGTTTGCCCACTGTATTTGAAAACCTGGCTTTTCAGACTTGTTGATTTTTTTCAGCTACCCAAGACAGTAACTTTTCATCTGGAATGCAGATTTAAAAATATGGTGCATATCTGGCTGCAGCTGCAAGATCAGACTTTCTGAAGTAGCAGTCTCCATGTTGGTTGTTTAAAGCTGACATTTTATTCGAAAAATCTAAAAAACCCCACCAATTTTGGACTGATGGTCTGAGCTAAGCAGGACAGGACTGAAAGAGGAACTTTTCTTTGGAGATCCTCAGGTGAACAGCTTATAGGTGCTTTGCAGATGAAGTATTAGAACATTCTGCTTTGATTGTTGGTGTTGCTTTTAAATGAGTTTGTGTTTCTGACCAATTTTTTGTCTTTGAAATACTTGGAGAACAAGTTGGGATTATTACAATTTATGACTATTTATATTTCAGAAAAGTTTGGATTATCTATTTTATTACAACTGAATTAGTTCCTTTTGCTTGCCAGACTTTGTTATCTACATAAATAACTTCACTGCACATCCTCACTTGCAGCAATCCCTCATTTTGGCACCAACTTTAATATCATTGTTTATTCTTATCTATTATGTTACATGAGAGATTTAGGAAAGGTTTATTTTTTTATTAAATGGCAACAGTTATTGCTGATGGATGATAATTTATAACTCTGCTACCCGTAAGAAAGAAATAAGCCTTTTGTTTTTTTATTACGCTCTTGGTATAAAAGAAATGGCTGATTGCTGGTATAAAAGAAATAAAACAACTCATACATCCAGGAAAGCTTATTGCATTATCAGGCAATACACCTGCCTAACTGATGAATAGGACTCAGTCTTGCAGTTAATAAAAAACTGAAGTTATTTCAGGCTGAAATATTGTGGAATAAAACAACGCAAATATTGTTCATGACAATTTCACCATCATAAAGAAATTGGAGGTCTTAGCTGTGAATTGAAGAAAATCAGTGTTCTGGTCTAAGTCCAGGCTTTTGGCTTTTCAGATGCATTTTTTGTATTGTTTTCTAAATGTCAAAATAGCCATTTTATCTTTAAATTATGTTCAATTTGAAGATGAAAATGACTCTGTACTAATGTAAGTATTGCAAATGTATAAAATACTATGAATTTTCATTTAGCTTTTTCTTAATATAAAAACCAAAATCATTTGAATAGCAGACTCCAGTCGTCCTAATGATGGCTAATTAACATTTAGAAAATTTTTGCTCAGCTGTATTTTACAGTCTACCACTAGTCTACTATCTTGTGAAAATAATAAACATCCCAGCAGAAACAAATTGGACCATTTCCCTTCCAGATTTTTCCCTTTTTCTACCAGCAGCAGATCTGTGAAAAAGGCTACACAAGTTCCAGAGATGAGAAGAAAGGACAGGACAGCAGAATGAAGAGAGTTCATAAAGAAGGCAACAACCCAAACCAGGCATCTCCCCTTCCCCCAAGCTCCAAAACCCCATTTTTCTAAGACAGAAATACTCCAGCTCTTTGTGATGCCCATTGACTTCACTGGGCTTCTGGCAGAACTTCTGAACTGGAAGTGTTCACAACTGAAACCCAGGGAAATTTTAATGCTTTAGATGCCAAAACATGTTTACTGAAGGTAGCAACAACGCTCTTACAAGGCTTTGTAGAAAACTGCCAATTGCAAAAGCTGCTAGTTTGCATCCCTGATGTCTGGATAGCATCTAAATTTCCTTGTGTTGAACTCCCACTGCCATTGCTGAGGCACATCAAAGCACAAAGAGAAGTTAACTTTGTTTTATAATTTGATGCTGTAGAGTTCAGACACAATGTTGTGTATAATTTCAACTTGCAGTTCCTCCCAATTTACATTGAATAGGACTCACTGGAGAGTATTCTGTCTCTTGTCATTCTTATAATGGACACTGAGTTTCCCAGAGAAGTCTGACCTAATTCTCATGGCAATTCTGATGCTATTTTGAAGACAGTCAAAAGAGTATAAATGAATATATCCCCTCTGATCATAAAAATCAAAGCAAGCATCACACATTAACGGCAGACTGTGACCCCAAAGTTTCAATAATCTAAGAGCAGTGTGCATCAGCCAGGCTTTTCATGTTCAAAGCCTTGAGCCAAGCCATAAGGTCTTGAGTAAGGTCTTATGCTCTTTGTGAAGAGCTGACTTTTAGATTTTATAGGATAGGACACCGGGAATTGGAAAAGTCCAGCCTTTTCTGGTTCAATACCACAATGAACAACATCAACAAAATACTTTTCACACTTTCAGCTGGTTTTGTGTTTCTCTTTAGCTCATTGTAATACTGCATGTTGACATATTTATTCTTGAAAGGCTATGATGGAGTTTTCTCCATGGAGAGAGATTTTCAGCATATTGAGGTGGATCCAAAGAAAATATAACAGCTTCTGCCAAGGCTCAGGCAATCAAACAGAATAGAGGGGAACACAGCTTCCCATAACACCTTCCTCCTGAAAAGATCAAAGCAGATGAAGTTTTATAACCACTAGACGTATGAGAACTTTTCTCTTCCCTTGTTTGAGAATTGCAAATTTTCTTTGATTAGAAAGAGATTTTCTGAAAGATTCCTCTTTTGTACAGGGATTAAAATGTACTAACCTCATGACATTTCTTAAAATAATAGTAGAAGCTTTAATAGCCACCAGTTTGACGTTTCCTTATTGCTTTACAGAATATATATACATATCTTAAAGAAAATGCTAGAATTGATTGTATGTGTCAAACACCTCATAGATAAGAGCACACATACAAGTTTTAAAATTGGCAGTGTATTGAAAATTTTGGAGTTGAAATCAAGTTATTTCATAAACTTGGGAAGAATCCTAAGCGTTAACCTGTACTTATGAGCAATCTTACAGTAATAAATCGTTCACATGCACATAATAAAACTCTAAAAATGCTAATTTTTTTTTAGGCTAGGGAAGCAGTTGACTTGAGTTTTAGAAGCAAAGCTGGGAGAAAAAGAAAATATATCTAAAAATGAGGAAACAGGTAACACCTCGACGGTGTAATTTAAAACCTGGCAGAAGAAAAGAAGTTGACTGTATGTGTTATCAATGAGTATTCCCCAAACAATTTAATAATTATACTGTTGTCTCATTTCAGAAAGCAGTCTGTAACATGGTAAAGTGCTACAGCTTTTTTCAGATGTGATACCATTCAGTCCTAATGCTCAGTCATGAGGTCACTTTACTGTGTGTAGGAGTGAATATTCTGAGAGTCAGAAATTCAAGTAATTAAATCAGAAGTCCATTTCCATGGCTTAATTGGCTGAATATTCTTTGCCAAGTGCAGAAAATGCTGTGAGGTAGCTTTTTGTGAGATTTATTTATTTTAATAATAGAATTAATAAAATTAATTCTTCCATGGAGTTGCATTTACTCATTCTTGTGGTCTTGTCTCTGCAATGAGCTGTTTTTGAATTGCTAACATGCTGCATGTATCTCCAAACAAAGTGATGCAAGTTGCAGATTTCTTTTCCTCATGAGTTATTATTCCTTTTCATATAAAGTTTCAGATTTCCTTAAAATTTTGCGGCTGCTAAATGAGAAAAAATTCCTCGGCACTCCCACTGGAGCCTCGAGGGACTTACACACATGCTTAAATACTTGGTTAAATAAAATGAGGTGTGGATTCGTAGCCTATATGTGCTTCTCCCTTCTAAAAATTGCTGTAAGTATTAACACCTACTCATATTCAGGACTTACTGAACCAGGGCAAGCTTTACCCAGAGGCACTAAACCCACCAGCTGTGAGGGGGTTACTCTGCACTACAGTGGCTCTTGCAAGGCAGCTCAGCTCAGCTCTGCTCAGTGCTTAACACCCCTACTAAAAGGCAAAATATTCTCCCTATGTGCTAGAAGTGTGTTTGGTTTAGCAGTTTTTTGAGTGATTAGTTGGATTCTTCCTGCCTTTTACACAATAGTACTGTTTTCAGCTGTTCAGTTTTTACAAAATGCATTCAAAATTAGGATTGTGCTGAGGGTTTTCATTTGATGTTTTTTAAAGTGGGCCCGGCCTGAATGTCAGATTTTGTTGACTTTCCGTGGGGTCTTAGCTATGTAATCACTTTTAGACCATTGCAAGGTAAAACATATGAATGTAAAATCGTGCATGTGGACACCCAGTCTGTGAAGGGCTGAGCTCAGACTGCAACTAGCACAGTGAGATCAAAGACAGTGTTAGAGCAGAGACAGCAATATAACCACGGCAGCCCAGGCAGGGGTCAGAAACCCATCCAGGATTTACTGCAAGTTCTCCCATTTGGTCCCTGTTCTGCGTCAGGAGAATCAGGATCGTACCTTGCACAGTTATTTGGTGCCGAGATGCCTATCTGAATTACAATCATATCTTTGACTGAAGTGAGGACAAGATCTGAGCACTGAAGTCACTTTTGAAAATGAGATTTGGCTGAGTTCGAATATTGGATTTCCCTGGTCTATTGACAGGCTTCTAAAGGACCAGCCAAGTGGAACGGAAAACAGGTTTATAAATGAAATATGTTATTTACTGGGGGAACATTAGGGATGGCTCTGGTGAAGTGTTTTGAATAAGTTTTCCGCTGAAATTATTACAGAAGAAATTAATGGCTTCATTAGTTGCTATGATACAAAGTAAAAGTTCTCACACTGTTATAACTGCTGGTGTTGTAAAATAAAATGTTCTGCATCTTATGGATACTGCATGTTTAACCCACATTTCCAAAACTTCCCAGAATATATAAACAAGTACTCTGTTTTCCACATCAGGTGCTTGAAAAGCTTATTACAGCCTGTTTCTGCAGCTTAGCAGCTTCTTTATAGTACAGTGACTGGTGTTTGATATGTGAATAAAGCAGACAAGACACATCACAGAATATAAAAGGATCAAAACCAGAATGCTCCTCATTACCCCTGGTTTGTGCTCTCAGAGATGTAACAAACACCTGACTAGCACTGGAAATATATGCAAAATTTTGTGCATGAATAGGTTTCTGTGACTTTCACCAGTGAAGTGTTTACACAAAAGCAATTCTTTTGTACAAACATTCATATCCATGAAAGTGTTTACATCTTAATCTGAACAGAGAAATTATCACATTATTGGAGAAAGGCTCAGTGTCCTATAAATGACACATCTGCATGAGGAAAATTAGCTTCTTAATTGCATGGCAAAGCACTCAAGGCCTCATTGGAGATCAGACGCCCCGCTGTGCTAAGCTGTTTGTAAGCAAAACTGTAGACACTTCCTTCTTCTTCCTGTATGCATTTTCCTCTAAAATATATTTCCTAACTCAACCAGAATTTCTAGCCAAGGTGTAAGAGCTATTTGGTGAAATTCTGCTTTGGATTTTGGATCCACTTTACCTTGAACAGGGTGAAGAGGACCTGAGGGAGGAAAACAGTAAAAGTTAGTGGAGGCATCACAGAAAAATACTGTATTCCTCCTTCAGAGGAAAAAAAGATTATTTACTGCATTAATATTCTAATTCCTCATTGTTTTCTTCCCTCTTGCAGTTGTCTAAGTTTAAGACATCCTTACATAAAAGAAAATGGCACCATAAAACCCATGTTAGTCTGTGGAAGACCTTAGTTGAATTTCCTGTATTTTCATGGTGTTTTGGAAACCAAAGCTGAGGGGGACTTCAGAGAACAGCAAAAGAAAAGAAAAAAACCCGGAGTTTTAGGACTATATTACACTATAAATCATACTTTCCACTGAATTTCAGAGTGCTGAACTTTATTGGATTTTTTCCAAATACACTGGTAACAAGTATTTAGCTAACCTGAAGAGGAGAAAGGAAGGTAAAACCTCTTCAACACAGAGTGGTCAGACTTTGGCCTTTCCTACAGTAGTATGACTGCACAACATCACCACTGGAGTGTGAAGTGAGTGATAATGTGATGCCATGCACTGGAGTCAGGATCAACACAGGAAGTTTGGTGCAACAAAATCAGCCAGTACTTGAAAGGAAGAAAACATATTAGTGCATTCAGGACTTGAAAAACATCATCATCATTTGGTGAGTTTCTCTTGAACATTTGAAATTCTTGAAGACATGGAGGGTGGTGAGAAAATGATGGGTGAGGCCTAGATCACTCTGCTTAATAGTATAGGAACCCAACTTTATACTTTAGAAAATCTAAGAGCAGAGAACAACTGTGGCACATGAAAAATTTCTCTAGTTCTCTCCCTACTCCATGTATTTCAGATCTATCAGAAAAGTGGTCAAAAAGTCATCAGGCTCCAGCTGAATTCGTATTTCCCCAGTTTACAAGTTATTCACCTGCAGGTTTTGATATGTGCTGGAGATGGAACACTTTCAAAGAGTCTCACAGACCCATATGCTGTGCCTGGGTGCTCACCACTGAAGCCAGATTGCTGCTGCCAGTTTGCTGAACTGTGTTTGTCTCTCTTTTTAATAGTTCACTTGAAAAATACTGATCCAGGGGCATATAGAGTGCTTAGATGGATCATTCCCCTCTGAAATGGGTGGAATTGCCAGCTTGGATGTCCTACACTGCTTCACTGAAGGTGAAGATTTCTGATCTGTTGGTCAGCAAGTGATCCAGTCTTCGTTTTCCCAGGATTTTCTGCAGTCAGAAAGTCCTTTCTGGAAACTCCATCTTGTACCAGAGGATGCCTTGTCTCTCCCTGTCCAGGCTGGCCCCCGTAGCATTTGGAGGTTGACCCAGGCAGGATAGCGCAAGTTTTCTGGAAAACCTGTGTCTGGTAGCAGCAAATCCTCCTGTCCCCTGGACGGTTCTTCCAAGGGATCTGGGAGTGGGAAACAGTGGAAAAGGCGTACAAATGATTCTGTATAGAAGCAGGGAAAATGTCCACTTAATTTTGCGTGTGCAGATGATGATCTGCACAATATTTCACTGAGATGTCTCTGTATCTTGAAATGAAAATTCATCTTTCTATTATGAATTCTTTCAGAAATTACTCTTCAAAAATGTGTCAAGCCATGTAATAGTTTTGTGTGGCTCTGACAAATTACAGGAAGGAACAAAAACATTTCTTTCTCCTTACTAAAAAAAAGGGCAAATTGAGACACTTTTTGACATGAGTAGTTCTAATTTAATGGCATCTCAGTAGTCAGATCTTCTCGTGTATTCAATGACAAAACACACAACCATTTACAGTGGCCTATGTGTCATTAAAAGAAATGGAACCTATTGATGAATGCTCCTGAAATAATTTTCACTGTTCCCAAGACTGCAAGGATTTTCAAAGCAGCTTCCTAGGATTTCATTCCAGAGAACACTGAAATGCTTCTCTGTTACTTCACTGTGCCCAAAGATTTTAGCAGTTTATGGTATTCTTTGCAAGTCTGTGCTGGGTGATGTCCAGAGAAGTGAGAACATTATGATCTGGGTGCAAAAAGATGTTCAAACGCCTTAGATAGTACCATCTAGTAGAAAATGATAGGATGCTCCCTTATCTTTGTAACCCTAAGCATGTCAGTGTCAAAGGACTGTGAAGATGTTTTTTTCCTCTTTATTTTCAGTACATTCTTGTAAAAAGACAAAGCTAAAAGTAAAATCACTGAGGCAAGCTTTGACACATATATATTCTTACTAAAATTTCTCTTGAATACTGATTTGTTTGTACAGGTTTGGTTTGCATATAATCCTGTACTTGTCACTGAAATGCTTTCCTTATCAGAAACATGACAGAGAAAATGAGTCTTCTTTAAAAGAAAACACACACACAAAAAAGTAAATGTGTGCATCATGGATTCTGAGAGCTTTCATGTTAAGCTGTATTATTTTCTTTTGCCACTATACTCAAGTGAGAACTCTTATTTCACATCATTAGCTTATGAAATCTCTTTGGTAAGCCTGGCTTGTTATTGGTCTTGCCACTTATCCAGCCTGATTTACAAAGGTTGTCAATGGCTTTAGCTACCTGTGACTTAAATGGGACTTGCAGATGCTCAGCAGTTTTAAATATCAAGCCAATAATTCTTTCCAGCAATTTATTTTACCCTTTGATTTTTCTAGTCTTTTGTGAAGTAGTATTTTGGCTGAAGTTCTCCATTGTTGGCTTGGATCTCCCTTTCTTCCCCTGGGAAGGAACCTGCTTTGTAGCCAGAAGTTATCAGTTATCTCATACAAAAGTTATATTTTAGCGCTAACAATAAAATAACTCAATCATCATAGTAAGTAAGAAATCTACCAGCAAGCTCCCTGTTTGTTATTCTATGAGTGTTGCTCTTTTCCTCTTAAGCTTTGTTCCTCTTCTTTAATACCAGTGGTTTCAGTTATTTTTTCTTTTTGGACTGTTTTTGCTGCCCCACAAAAGTGTGATAGGAAGATGTCTGGAAACTGTACAATGTCATAATCAATGCTGTATTCAGCATGTGACACCGGTAGATTTAATATCAGGGCTGTAGCTTTTGATACACCTAAAAGGGCAGATGTGTCTCTAGCAGTTAACTTTCATTATCTTTGCCCCTATAGCCCTAAACAGTTATAAAATTATAACTTGAGTTGCAGCTTTTTACAGAGAACTGAAGTCACTGGCGTGCTGTTCACCTTTCGCCGGGCCAGGAGCTGCTTTGAAGTGTGGAGTTGTGCACAGTTAACAGCTCTCTCAGATTTTGTTTCCTGATAGAAACCATTACCAGCTCACCCACAGCCACTTTGCTGTTCTTTGGATTTTATCTTAACTTAGGTTTTTTTTTTTTTAATTTTGTATGCAGATTCTTAAGTTCTCTCTTTGTACCCAAAATCATTCACTCGCGCAAGTGTATTATTGAGGTCTTGCAAAATGCTTGGAGGTGCAGTTTCAAAGAAAGGTATATTGAGGAGCTTTATAGGATTGCTCAAGTAATGATCTCCCTGAAGTGATATTCAATTCACTCTGTGTTTTCTTTGCTAACGATGGCCAGAGATACTGGTAATTAGATCTGTATCTGTTTAGTTTTTCAGAGGAATAGGAAACCAGGAGAAGCTGACATGAGAAAACAGAAAGGCTACATGATGGCCCTAGATATGAGGTTTTTCAAAGTGTATTATAGAAAAAGCTCCCTGTCATGCTGGTTTGTAATGCAGACACAGGAGTAACAAAAAATCTTAAGAAAAACATTTAATGTGATGTAAAAAAAGCCTCAGAGGTCAGCAACTTTGAGCTATTAATAAACACCCAATTTTAATTGCATATGCATTCATGTGAATAACAGATAATTTTGTGCATGTATGTAGCAGAAGGAGAATGTGTGCAGTGTGTACTGAAAGGCCTCAGTGCAGAGATAATGGTGAAGTGAAAAGCTGGAGGTGAGAGAAGCAGCAAGGGAAAGTGAGGAGAAGTCAGGAAAGAAAGATTGACTCAGATATGGGTGTAAAGAGATGGAACTGAGACTAGGATGGTTAAAGTAAAAGAAAAGTAGACAGAGAAAATAGCACTAGAGGAAATGAAAGAAAGAAAAATTGCAAAGAAAGTTGAAAGAAAGTAATGGGAAAGAAGAAAGATAGGAGAAAATAGGGCATATTTGTGTTGCTCTCAAAAAGCTGTGCAGTGGCACACTACAAAGACTAGGAAAACATGAAGAATTCCTTTTTCCTTCTGCAGGGAACAGATTTGTGGGATTGAGCCTGGAAAACGTTGCTCCACACAGTGCTTTTGGGCACAGTGACAATGATTATTTGTCTCCAAAAATTCCTATATAAGCAAGAACAGCAAGAACAGTCTGGTGGGAGAGTGTGGTCCTAGCAATGCAGCGGTGCTCTAAGCAGCAAAGCTACATGCCAAATTATTTAATTTATGAACAGATCCAGCACCAAACCCTTACTTAAGTGTTGCACTGATCAAACCTGATAATGCTTTTATTTATCTGCTCAGGATTTAGCTTTGCTTAGGTATCAGCTCCAAAGCCCTCCCCAGCACTGTTGCCAGTCCCAGCTGTGCTTTGTGGCAGTGAAGGCTTTCAGCAGGAGGCTTTTGCATGAAGCTGCAGAGCCAAAGTACAGGAGATGCTGCTGGACCCCATCTCTGTGGGAGAGGAACTGGAACCAGACTGCAAGTGGGATTTCTTATTTTGGGCTTCCAGGAAGTGTATTTTGGGACACATCAGGAAGCTGCGTTGTTTATATGTCAAGTGGGCACGGACCTGCACCTGTCTTTAGTGGCTGCTTTGGTATCTGGGATCTTGTAAGCCATTGTGTTTTCAGGTGTAAGTTTAAAACTAAACCATCTTTCTGAGGTGCAGATAGCATCATGTGCTTAAACAGGAGGCCACCTCCTGGAAGATGCCAAGGATTTTCTAATTCTTGTCAGAATTTTTTTCTCTTGCATATGTTTTGAAACTCACTTATTCCTGGTAGAATTTATTTTTTACTTACTAGCACATGTTAGAATTGGAAAGAACTGTTTATTTAACTTTATTAATATAAACTTATAAAGAGTCTGCCTAGAAAGGCATGTAGGAAATGAGCATATGAAGAGTTAACACACTTAAAAATCTCTTTGGTTGTCAGAATAATTAATGCTTCCAATAAACATGCTAATTAGTTGACATGGAGAATAATCTTCCTGCGTACATGTTGGACTTTTTCATATTATCCTGAATGCAAACGCCACCTTATCATATCCTTACCTTTGAACACTACCTCTACATCATTTCCTGAGTTTAGACACTTGTTATTGACTATACAAAGAGCAGCAAAAAGACTTAATAAAATCTGACAGCAGGCAGCTTTTCCTGCCTGGAAAGATTAAGTGCTTAGCACTTTGCATTTCAATTACCTAAAACTAATGGAAAAAAATATTTTACGTTTTAGCCCCTTATTTGGCAAATTGCTTGGAGGAAAAAATATTTCTGATCTAGAATTACGTTATTCTTTTAAAACTGGTTGAAAAGTGGATTAATCTGTTCGCTGCAATATGTAACACTGCTTTTTTTAATTAAGCAGATATTATGCAAATTTTCATCAATACTATTGTGTGTTTTGTCTTTGCTAATTCAGCCACTTCCAGAATTTTAGCTCTTTTCTGATCTAAAAGTGTATTTTAGAACTGCTTGTATAAATTGTTTCCTATAAGTCATGACTATTCTAATCCTCATAAATTAGCTAAAATACTTTCTTATGCTTACCAAGGCCCACAAATGACTGTAATTAGTAGAGATTTTTCTATTTGAATGGTCATTATATGGAATAAAACACCAACTTGAATTCCAGTTCTTCATTTGTTCTGTTTGAACTCAGAGTTTTTCATGCAGAAGAACAGTTATTTAAAGCAGCACATACAAACGACTTGAATCACACTGTTTACTGAATGCTCTCTCCATAAATTATAATTATATCCTTCTCTTTCAGTATTGCATATTTCAGTTTTAACAAGTGCAACAAATCTCTTGGCTTATGGATAAAGGACTTGCCAGTTTCAATATATGAAGTGCTCTCTTGCAGAGCAATCATGTATTTCCCTGCAGGTACATCATAGTTTAAATATTGTTAGTAAGAGTAAAAAGATCATTTTCGATCATGAAGTGAATGATGCAGAACATGGCTGGAAATTATATATGAAGTATAGCATAATTTTAAGGGTAGAGGCCTTGATGCTTCTGAGTTACTCAGTCAAATGTTCTCACTGTAGCTGTTGATGACATCTCTTGAGTGATATTGCCCTTTTAGCCTGGGCAGTTGCCAGCATTACCCTCATTTATTCTCATCCTTTGGGACTAGAAATGATAATATGGGTGAAGTATTCCTTTGGAGCAGCCATATTTATTAACAGATTGCACAAAATCCTGTTCCCTTTGAACGCAGTGGAGGAGAGCTGCTTTTAGGGATGCTTCAGCAGCAAGTCCTTCATGAGAAGGGACAAAATTCAATGTGCTCCACACTTGCTTCTGTCACTTTCTTTGGTTTTAGCATGTCCTTTTTGCAGAGCTCTGGTTATATCACCCGTGCTGAGCAAAGGCTGCTTGTGGGAACATCAGACACCTAAAAAACCAGAGAGACAAAGATGGTGGGGTTTAAACTCATTTGCTCACTGTAGTACAAGAAAACTCCTTTTTAAAATACAGAAATCTGAGAGAATCTGATAACTTTGGAAGCATTTCTGCACGAGGCTGAAACTCTCCTTTACATGAAAATGATTGAGACAAACATCCAGTCCAAAGTTTCTCTTATCTTTGTGATTATGGAGCTTCCTGAGGATGTGGGAAAAGGCTCAGGTAGCACAGGAACACAAAGCAGTTTCTTCTGCCCCTTGGTTTACAAATGCAAGGCACATCCAGCTGCCAGCAATTCACGCATTAAAATAAGAAAAGAGTTTTCCTTTATAAATTCCTGGCCAACTTAGTTTTAATTTTTCTGAGAAAAAGGCATATGTAATTTTGTTGCAGATGTATTTTGGTTTCAAGTTAGTGATATGTGGTATAAATAATGTCTGATAACTCCACATTACTTCGTGAAGTAGAAAAGTGACTCTATAAGATTTTATAAACTGCCTCACAGGGATGTGAGCAGCAGTCTGTCAGATGACAAGGTGCAGTGGCTCAGGAATAGCTCTGCGCCTGGGAAATGGGTGATGGATCATCCAGTCACCAACCCCCTGAACTATCAGGGGATGTGTTTGACTGATTTTCAGTTAAGGAGCGTGTAATCTCAATGACTGTCCTGAAAAAAATTAGCATAGCTCCAAGTGGGAGATCCATCCCAGGGAGACACATTTCCTCCTGATGCAGTTGAATACAGGTTTGGAAAAATTACTAAGTGGACTTCTACTGTAGCGAGGATTCAGTTAATGTGTTGTAGCACTGGCTGAAAAGAATGATGAGAAAATCATAAAAAAGCATTTTGTGAATGGGAAACTTCTCATTTCAGGATTTTTTTCTGTTTAAAAGGGAGATACATGCTTGCAACTATTTATTTGTTGATGTTGATGTAAATATTTTACAGCAGTTGAACCTTTCTCTACCTCTCCTACTTTGCTGCTGTCTAACACAAAATATACTTTTACAACCCTAAGATTTTAATCAGACAGGCAAAGACATTTAATTAGTACTCCAGTAGACAAGTTACTTTTCAAAGGAAAGGGCTACATGAAAATTTGTTTGGCAGTGTTTGCCATACGTTTCGCACTATCTTGAATGTATTTATTTCAGAGTCTGTATAATAATCAACAGTTAGCAATCTGCATCATGGAAAAGATAATAGAGTAGGTTGAGATTGGTGTTTCTGACAAGATTCTATTCTCTTATCATTTTTGAATACTTCTGCTGAGCTAAGGGATGGCAAAAGGGGAAAAAGGGGTGTGCCTGAGGCAGAAGAGCTGTGGGCAGAAGTTGACTCATAATCTCCAGTATCTCATGAAATGTTCTTATTACTGACAAAAAAAATGGGCAAAGAATATTGTGGAAGTGAATTATGGCTGCTGTCTCCCACTAGTTGTGACAACACAGAAGCATCACCTCTGAGACCACAGCCTTGAAGCGGATAGTTTCAATTATCTAATTTTTACAATGAATGAGACCTGTTTATTGGAAATCTATATGTGGTTGGCAATGGCAAATGGTAACTGTGAATATATCCAGTGCAGTGCTGGTTAATTTACAGCCTCTTCTGAAATATAGGATAGCAATGTTATTTCTAGAAATGAACACAGACAATATAAGTAGCTGTGGCAAAACAAGCAAACTTTGTCTTTCTTCTTAATGGCTTTAAGCTGATTGCATTTATATTTGTTTACAAGTGAGCCATGGCTGGAGATCCTCATCTGGGGGTCAGGACTTTTTATGCCACAGTGAATAACTGAAGAGAATCACTGTTTTGCTGAAAGTTTGGACAAAGTTTATGACAAGCTACCACATGTGAAAAACAAGCAAATAAGGGTCACATTTACAGCAGTAACAGATTAATTGGTCAAACAGACAAGCTGACAACAGCTCATGACAGCTTTACGAGGAATTGTTCTCCATGATACAGTGACATTTTACCATTAAACAGCTCACTGTTTCCTTATGTTTTGCATGTGGTTTTGCTCTATAGTCCCTAAGTTATGTATGCAGAAAGGATGGCCAGAACCTTATTCTTGGCCTCTATTTGACACAGAGGCTTTTATGCAGTGAAATATCTTGCTCAGGTCAGTGAGGAAGTGTTGCCCTTTGCCCAGGCAGCCCTTGTGACATGAGGTGTCTTGTCACCTGCAAAGCACGTTTTGACCACAGCCTTAATCTTGTTGCTATGGGAAATCGCTAGGATAAGCAAAGCCACTGATAACTTGAGGGTTAGGATAAGGGCACTTTCTGAAAAGACACTGGAGAATGAGGAACATCCAGAATGGCTCATTCCTTTGTGTCCTGCATTCCTGTCCTGGGTATCAATAGCTCCATGTCCAGATAAATTGTAGCACTGTTGTACAGCCAGGAACGTGTCTAACAAAGGCACACAGGTTAGTGTAAGACACTATCTGATAAATGGAATTCTAGTCTACAGGGGCTTATAGAAGCTACAAGCTACTGCTCCTGCTGTCTGACAAGAGCTGGGACCATGCTGGGCATCAACCACAGGAGGGGTGAAGTCTGCAAACATTTTGCAATTCTTTTTCCTTCCCAGTGGTGTAACTCCCTCCTCGTGTGAATTCAGCTTTAACTGTTTGATTCTTACTGGTGTGTTGAAACTCTTGCAGGCATAGAGAGTCTATCATCCGTGTCTCATTGGCAAGAGAATTAAAGTGTTGTTACATTTTCTTTCTGTGAAGATATTGGACACCATAAACCAAGCAGGTGTGGCAGAAGCACTGTTTCCCTTCATTACTCCTAGGAAGGCATCTTTCAGATTAGGAATCAATTAAAGAAATTAGCCTATTCCTTGGAACTGAGCAGAGGGAGACATGCAGTGTCTCCTGGCCAGCAGCACAGACAGGTAAAAGACAAGCCTTAATGCACTGTGGTCTGACAAATGCTCTGGCTCTGGCTTTCTGCCTGCAGAAACAAAGCATTAACTAGCAAGAAGGAGAAAGTTTTGGAGCTGTGGCTGGATCTTGTGCATCCCTGTAAACACAGGGACTTAAAAAAATCTTAGGCAAATGGCATTTTCTTATTTTCAGAGTAGTTCTTCTCTTTAATGGGAGATCTTGCCAATGTAAGTGTGGAAATCTCCCAGAATGAGACTGGGATATTTCACCAGCACAGCTGACAGCGCCCCCCTGAATTCTTCTTGTGGATTTGTTTGCCCTTTGGTCTATAAATGAACATCAAATGAGAGATACTCGTGTAGCAGACTCAACTTCCATCCCTTGAGTAGCTGCCATTAAAACCTGTCAAGGAGCCTGTTTGGGTTTTGGTAAAAAATACAAAGGCGGTCAAATTCTTTGAGAAAATATTAGAAAGGCAGATGATTAAAACTCTGGGCAAGGTAGCAAAAGTAGTGTAGGGGCTTCAAGAATGAGGAAAAGCTTTGTAGAGGCTGCACAGCAACCTGCATATTTGGGAGCAGCACATTGGCACAGTGAGCACAAACCAGCTACACACGAATTGTCACCAGCATTTCTGGTTGCCTTTGCAGCATAGCTTAAAGACTACTTCTGACCTTGGTGGGGTTTTTACTTCCTGCCATATGCACAACTTAGATATGGTAAATGCATGGCTAAAGCAAGCAATTGCAGGAAATGTGCTCTGGGATGATCCTGCTTGAGCAGGGGGGTCGGACCAGATGACCCATTGTGATCCCTTCCAACCTGACCCTTTCTGTGGTTCTGTCATTCTCTGAAATCAAAACCAGAGACAGAGATTACACATGGGCACTTCTGGTACACTGATGGCAGAAGGCAATTAGAAAAATAAGGATTGCGAATTTTGTTGGACAATTAAAAATGGGACCCTAGAAACTGCATTTGATCTCCAGTTTCAGTAATGGCACTGCATGTATTTGACTTCAGGACTATTGATCTAAAACTGATAATCTGTTTTTCAATGGCAGATAATGACAGCTAGAGAGCTATGAGGGAAGTCATGACTCTGCTGTGGCCAACATGCTACGCTGGAAAGAGGACCTGCCTGCATCTGTGCTGGGATAGGAAGTTTCTTATGATATCTTCTGCCAATTTAGATACAAAGATAATCAGTCTTTCAATAAAATGGCAGTCTAATGTCCAGATCAATAACTGTACTTCTCTCTGGCAGACAGAACAGAGTCAACCCTTTGCTGATATTTTGTTTACAGATAGAAAATGTCAATCAAAAAGATCACATCTGCATGACTTTAACTGAATACTGATCAAAGAAGATCTAGTGTTTATTAACCAGGGAAATGGGCTTGAAGGGGAAGAGAAATGTAAATGTTGTGCTCAAGGCAACAGAAGGCTCAGAAGTGAACCAGTCAGCAGCAAGTGAATATCCCTCCTTTACTGGGAGCACTGGTGCACAGGCCATTCCTGCTGTATTTCCCTGGGTCCTGGTACCTGCCCAGAGTGAGGGGTGTGATGGCACACGGATCCTTTCAGCATGAACACACAGCACCCCCCTGTATAGCACTCATCACCTCCTGTGGGCATGGAGATCATAGAATATTGTGTTCTCCCCTTGTGCTTCCAGAGAAGAAGAGAAGAGCTGCTGGGAATTATTTTTGAATGGAAAAATATGGAGAAATCCTTCTGTTCAACAGCAGCTTGTCAACGATAATGACCTCAGAAGGATATAATAACTAATGTATTTTCACTAAGGATAAGACCAAGATTTAATGTAATAGTTGAGCTGAAAACTTTGTAATGTTTGATTTTGGTATTTCTAACTGTGCCTTCTTTTTGCCTTATACAGGCCACAAGATTTATTAAAATTTGATGTAATTACAGCTTTGACCTGTAAAATCTGCATGGATGATTTTAAAGTCAAGGATGGTGAAGCCTTGAGATACAATCTTGAAAGGAGGCTGTGAATTATGTCCCCAGTTATAAATCTTCACGGGGTTGATACATGATGGAAGAATGCAATCTGCCATAGCACAGGGTGAGATTTGCCACTCTTACTCAGATTTAGTGAGTACATTGCGTTCCGAGTCTGCTCACTGAAACCAGAGAGAGATGATGAGACACGATCCTTTCCAAAGAGCATCCCAGAAAGGTGCATAAATAAGTATTAGAACCCATTGGAAAATAGATGGGTGTAGGTAATGCTTAAAGGTTTATTTTGTGTCCTGCCAAAAAAATGGATACTGTAAGATAATATGAGGGAAGATTTTCTCATGCTATTATGCATTTAATTTCATTTTTATGGCACAGTTTTTCATACTGTACATGGTAACTGAATGCAGCACCTGGATTAAAAACATTTATGTCTCGTTTCCTATGGAGGGAAATCAATCCTCTCCATTCCTTGATGTATTTCCTATGGAAGAAAATCAATTTAATGTATTTTCTTTTATGCAAGTTGGTTAGTGACTGTGGGAGGAGGGAAATGATAAGCTTTATGTGAGTCTAATGAAAGAAAGTTCTTTTGGCTGGAAATTAAAATAATTAAATTTAGAATGAACACAATTATGCTTTCAAGAAGGATCCAGGCATGCAGTTTCTGTGAGGTTTGAAATGGACTTTGTAGTGAGCCAGGACAGTCATGTGTCAGCGACCAGAATTAATTCAAGGAGACTGCAAGGAAATGAGTTTTAGTGAAACCCAAATTTGATAGGTGCCCAAATGTCAGTTCAGCCTCCTGAGAATGTTCCTCTGGTTCTCACTAAGGGATGAGAATAAAACCAGCCTTGCTGAAAAACATCCAGAAGATCTTTATAAAAAAGATGCTCCTGTCCCTGCAGTGTGATTGCCTTGTTTTCTTTCTCCCCAAAGAATTGATGATTGAAAACAGGGAAATAACTCATTGTGGTTCAGTTCAAGGCAAGAAGAGGGGATCATGCAGCAATGAAAAAATGTAATACAAAATAAAAATAGCCTGATCAAAGTTATCTGGATCTCTGATGGAAACAGAAACTCTGCACTGTGCTGAAGGAAATGAAATATGGAAATTCAAGCACCCCAACTGCAGCCTCAGCCTCCCTCTGTCACCCTGTGCTGGAGAGTGCCCAGCTCTGGGCATGCACATGAAACCCAAGGAGCTGCAGCGAGGGCCCTCCCTGGGGGGACACGTGGCAGGGGAAATGCTCATAAGTAATACTGTTAATGGATAGGAAACTGCAAAGAGAAATCCGTGCCCCTGGTGATTTAATAAACCCATGGCAGAGGCCAGAGACAGACTGGATTTCCATGAGCAACCATCTCTTTCATTCGAAACTGTTCTGAAATGCAAACTTTCTGTTGAGGAATTGCGTTTCTTCGGGAGAAGCTTCCTTGGACAAATTTTAGCATTCTGAAATAACCAAACAACAAAAATGGGCTTTACTGGTATATTCCTCTACGGCAAAAGCAGACACACTCTCTTTATCAGTGGCGTTGATGTCAGTGATTTTTTCAGGCATTCAGAGCCACATTGCTGCTTTTGCCACTGGTAATTATTCAATCTTAAACAGCAAACTCTTGTTTACGTAATGAGGTAATATTCTTTAAACTAGTTCTCATAAAATGACATTAAACTCTGCTAGGCTTTAATATCTTTTAATTTCTTTGTTGCAAATCTGCTGAGTTTAGGAGTAAACATTTTAAACATTTTTCTCTGCAAATCCACAAATCAAGATGCATTCTGCCTGACAGCACCTCATTTGTAAAGATGTTGTCAGTCACATCTTGTCTTCAGCAACATCTTTCTTACAAGGCTGTCATTTTCGGGAGTTTTCAGTCAAGAGGAGAAGAGGCATTAGAAATTAGAGCTTGGGATCTGCATGTAATATATGGATGGGGATAAAATGACTGCCAGGAGTGCTCAGCACCCACGACTGGGCATTTTAGCACCTCCTGCTAAGATAAGGCAGAGACACAGTTTTCCCTTTGCTTTCTCAGAGCTGCTTTTCTTCCTGCTGCCTGCCACCAGGGCTGGGGTGATGGATGCAGCCTTGAGTCGGCAGGGAGAGGGTAGGAGGGCACCCAGAGGGGTCTCACTTTGGGACAGGTCACCTTCCCCCAGCATGTCTCCAGGAGAAAGTCTGTCCCGGGCTCATGCCCTGTAATCACTGCTTGCTGCTCCTTAGGGTGAAGCTTCCCTTTCCTCCTGTGCTGTGCTTCCCCAGGAGCTGGGAGCTGTGCTGGCTTCGAGTGTCTGCTGTGTGCTGCTTGCTCTGGGTGCATTGATGACACACTGCCCTCGTCAGCTGAAATGTAAAATACCAGCGTGACCGAGGTCAGGAAGGCTCAACAGGCTCCGGCTCAGAGTTCACAGGAGAAAATAGCTCTTACAGCTCTTTTTTATGCCTCCAGGCAGTATTTAGCCAGGAAACCTCTGCCTTCTGGGTCCGTCCATTCTCTCAGCTGGAAAAAAATGTCTGATGTTTCTGTTTAAACAAGAAGCTCTGAACACACTTCGGAGTTGAGTTCAGGCAGCTCATGAGGGGCATTTAGCAGGTGTGGTGTCCTGGGCTGAATTTTGGTGCTACTTTGGGCAGCATTTCTGGCTTTCCACCACTGTGAGACCCAGGTCCATCCCTGGGAAGGAGGAGTCCTCTTCCCACTGTCAGCAGCTGGAGTTAAACCTGGTGACTGCAGTGATCTCTTTCCTCCCTGCCAAGTGAGAGTATGGACAACAGGAAAAGCCCATCTGTGATTTGATTTATGAGAGGAAAGGTATTAGAAGAGACAGTACAAAAATTAGGAGCTTGCATGATTTCTTTTACACTGTTTTCCCTTGATGCTTGCACCTGCTGCAGAGAACTGCAGGCAGAGTGCAAATCCCCCAGAGTTTTATGGAGAGCAGGAGGAAATGAAGAAAATACTGCAATATCCATTAATTTAGTGGCAAAATTTTACTGGTTTCATTCTGTCTCAGACCACAGGAATTTTTCTCAGTACTCAGACACTTTAAGTAATTACACTAGAGCAGATTTGGCCTTCAGCGTTTCCACCCCGAAGTCTTAATTTATCTGGACTAATGTTTTAAATGGTGTATAGAAAATAATTTCAACTTTTCTCCAACTAAAGGAAAACAGGAGCTAGCATTAAATAACTGTCTTGGGTCATATGGAAACTTTGGTGTACGTCAAGGTTATTGTTTCTCTACAGTGATCATAGAAATTAAACAACCTGAAGAACTTGTAGATGGGGGAAAAACTCATTCACACCTAACTTATTATTATTAATGACATAGTTCAGATCACTGATTTTACATCCCGTATGGTTTAGCTAATGATTACAGAAAGGCCTTCAAAGACTGTATATTAATAACATCAATTACCACAAATGATAGTCTTTATGAATTGTCATGAATATCAAGTGACACTTAGGATACGAACAACAATAGCGTGTGATGGGGGAAGTATTGTGAAGCAATTAACGTCATGAAAACTTTGCTCAGTACCTCTTTTTAAAAAAGGTTATTCAATTATAATAATGGTCAATTCTCAGCAGACAAAAAAAAAATCCTTCATATGGTTTCCTTCTGGGCATTTAGTAATGATGCTCCCACCTGCTGTGTAACATTTTATCACGTCATTTCCAGTGAAAACAATTTGCACTGGCAGCACTAATTGAGTGGAAGCTTTCACACATTATTTTTGTAGGAATACGTACCCTAAGTTTTGCATGCCACCGTGTTCTTTGCTAACGAATTCCTCAGTTGTGATAGGAATTTTTAAAAGCCTAATTTTACTTATTTTTTAAAGGAAAAGACAAAACCCCAGGGAATAAGGGATGAGGGAGTGTGTAATGCTTCTCCATGCACCTGTTGTGTTGTGTGAATCATTTCGGTTGTGTTTGGCCCTGACCCTCTGCCTTTGCCAACCTTTCAGAGCTTGTGCGTGCAGGAGCAACACGCTGCACTTCACAGCGGAGGCAGAGTGACAATTAGTGCTTGCGATTAATTATCCCATAATAAGCATTTGTGGAGAGCCCACAGCCGGTCAAATCTCCCAGCTCCCTGTCCTCTGCCCAGGGAGCTGCCTCGTGGCAGTGGGGACAGCACGAGGTGTGGCTGCCTCGAGGCTCAGGGCTGAGTGGCTCCCTGCCCTCGGCGCTGGGCAGCACTGATGTTTGGGCTGCGGAGGGCGCTTGTGGGGGACACTGAGCTGAGCAAAGGGCTGGGGGGAGCCGCCAGCTCCGGGGGAATGCTGCTCCTTTGGGCTGCCCTCGGTGCTGGTCTGCATGTGGAAGGGACCAAGATCCCTGAATTATCTTCACTGTGAGCTTTGAACAGCTCACAGATATTGCTGTATTTCACTGAAAAAAAAAAAAAAAAANTTAACAAAAAAAAAAAAAAAAAAAAAAAAAAGTTAAAACTGAGCCTTTTTTTAGCTGAGAAGATGAACTGTAAGAGTTTTGCTTTTAGGAGGCTTATAAATGCTTATGAGCCCCATGGATCTGTTTAATGCTCTGTTCCACTGCAGTTTCCCTTTGAAGTGAGAGACGTCTGATAAAAGTGATGTACTTTATGCTTAGAGCAGGATTTATGTTGTGGTGAGATGTGAAAAGCCTTGGCCAAGGATATGGAGCTTGTTGCACAAGTTCCTGTGGACAGGCAGATAAAGGCTCTGTCCTGAGGAACACCCAGGCTACACCAAATGTCATAAACCTTCTGCTTAACTGAAGAAAACAAATTATGGTTAAGGGCTAGTTCTTCAAAAGAACTCTTGAAAAATGGAATACATCTATTCTGATGCGTTTTCTCCATGCCCTAATAAGAATACCTAATAAGAATATTTGCCCAGCAAATACATCAAAGAGGAGGTAAAGGGAACTGCTGTGATGAGAACAGGGTTTGCTCCAGCTGGGAGAGATGGACTGAAACCAAATCAGTTTGGGGAGCACAGGATCCATGCTCCCTCAGAGATGGACTGAAACCAAATGGCTATGGGGAGCACAGGATCCACGCTCCCTCACATACGTGACATTAAATCACGTGCAGAGGTGAAGATCTGCACTGCCTTTCTTGGAATTATATTATTACTAACATTTGCCTACAGTTTGTGCCTTGGGCTGATCCGTCGCCTCCACATGTGCCTGTAGGGATGTGAGCCTGGAGAACATTTTGCCTGACCTAAGTCTATGTGGAATTGCACGGGGCAAGCTCCTGTGGGCAGCTCTGCCATGAGGATGTTTTTTCACTTCTGCAGACTTTCAAAAGAGTGATTTAAAGTGTTTGCTGACTTAGTGCCCAGTGATGCTCATCACGAAGGCACTGTCCCTGCCGCTGCTCAGTTTAGAAAAGCACTGAAGTTAAATCACATTTCAGGCTCTGGGATGGTTTCTCTGTGGTTTCAGGAAAGCTGCTTTGCTGCTGTCTGTCTCCTTTGAGGAATGGAGGGCAGTGATGCTTATCAGCTTCACGAATACTTTGTGATAATTAACATCTGAAGATGAAAAGCTACTTGATTTTGTAACAGGATTTTCGGTTATGTGTCTGCTGATTGGCGACAAGAAGAGCAATAGATGAAATTGCTCAAAGACAAATCCAAATAACTCCAAACTCCACTGAGGTTTAAATAAACCCACTGTAGCACATTCATTTTTCTTAGGGATATGTAATAACTTAGAAAAAGTATTATAATGGACAAATATAAAATTTAAGTCCCACCAGCTCAGCTCTGCCTCCTTTCTTGTGCAATGGTGCTATGAATTTTCTCTTCAGGCTGCCAGCCACTGATTCAGCTTCGCATCATCTCCTGCCATTAAACTCTGGTTGAGTTCAGTTTTAAAGCAAAACTCTGAAGGGGGGGGGGGGGGGGG
>VZTI01005121.1:860026-889184 GCA_013397865.1 Struthidea cinerea
GGGGGCGGGTGTATAAAGGAAATGGACACTTTGAATTTTCTGTTTGAACTCTGGTTATTCCATTTACCTTTTTAATGTTTATTTCAAGCACAAACTCTTTTTTTGTGCCCTGTGGTCCTGTATATCATCTTGGATCCAAATTAATAGAAGTACCAAAGCCACCTCCAGCTCCCTGGCTTTGACATTTTGGCACTTCCTCATTCCTCATTTGAACTGAGTTTGTGGCTAAAAATTGTAGTGTCATCGACAATGCTGAAAAATAATTTGGTTCAAACAGATTTCAGTCTCTTCAAGGATCAAAAGCGTAATAGATGAAAACACAGTATGTCAGAGGGTTTGAGTGTTGATTTGAGACATGTCAGACCCAAATTACCTGCTTCTTCCTTAGAGTTAAAATGAAATGCTAAAGATACACTGGACAGAATCCAAAGTAAAATAAAGAGTATTCCAACCACGCTAGTAGAAATCTTGTGTCCTCTGATCACTTGCCCTGAGTTTCTGCTGATAGTGATTTAACACATTTCAGAATGCTTTCTTCTGTGTGCACACAGCTGATGTGAACCAGCCTGTAAGGGAAACCTGAGCATTCAGTGCTCTAACTTGGTACAGCATGAAAGGCATGAAGCAATTTAATGTTATTAATTGCTAGCTGGCTGATTAGATTTATAAGAAATTCGCACACCTTAAACCCCCCAAATAATCATTTCTCACCCAAAAAAAGAATTTATTATGCCATTAACTTTTTTCCTAGCAGGTTTTTTTCCAAAGTGAAATCACTAACTGCTATAAAGTTTTTATTGCACATTTTAATTTATTTCTCCCTCCAGTTAGGAAATGTCTCGAAGAAGTATTTTGGTGTTCTCTACTGTCATTATTTGTCATTCGTAAAGAAAACATTTGTAGCTATTTATTCCATCCATTCTGAATTTGAAACCTGTGTCACTTTTCTGTTCTGGAAGGTCAGAGATATCAGTAAAGAATTTAGTTTTTTGAGGATTGAATGGGAAGGACGAGATGCCTTCTGCACACATGTGGGGCAGGGGATGAAGGTGAAGGCAAAACAGCAGCAATTCAAGTCTTAGCATTTTAGTCCTAAGACTACACAAAAGGAGCATGGATTTACCTTGCCTTAGGCATCCAGGTTAGGAAGGTAATTGCACTGGGATCTCTGCAGTCGGTGGAGAGTCAGAGATGCTTCCAGGGGGAATGATCTTTTTCTGTGTATTACATGGGGTCAGCTGCAACTACAATTCTACCCAAGTGCTCTAAAGTGCCCCAAGCAAGGCAAAGCCTTGGTGCTTGTTGGCGTTGCTGTGAGTGGTTTACGCTCTGCTTTCTGAAGCAGCTGAGGGTACAGGTGCCTCTGCCCCAGCACCCGCTTGCAGAAGCTCCACAATATAAATTTTCACTAGGGTAAAATTTTCCTACGTGGGGGAAAACCATTCTATGAGAAATACCTTGTGTGAAAATAAAGCACCAGACTTGCACCTTTACTTTATGTGGGTAACTATGCAAGGAGGGGACTTGAGAAAAGGCATTAAATATTTTGAAGTGATAACTGCTTTTTGACCTCAGCAGAGATTTAATACTCAGTTCCAGTGCGGGGGGGCTGTAAGCTACTGGAAGCCTAAATTTCAGTAAGGATGTGAAACTTCAGCATCAAAAAGGCAGGCTCTGATGCTTATAAGAGCAGTGTAAAAGTTTTTGACAGAGAATTGCATGAACAGAGACCAAGACTGGGTCTTGATTGTATAAATAATGAATATTTCCCAAGTGTTTAGTGAAAGGTTCTCATTTCCTCCAGTATAAGGGGCATGTCTGCGGATAAAATATCTCAGGCATTTTCAAACCATCAGTCGTTTGCAAAATTCCTGGAAGGTTTCCATCCAGTTGCACGTAGTAGTTGATCTAGGATAATACAAAAAGAATCAATATTAAAACCATCTTCATACCTCAGAAAATCTAGTCTGGGAGTCAGATTAATCCAAGCTTCAGAAACATTGAAACAGCAAAGTGCTTGTTGCCTCTCAGTGGATTTGGCAAACGGACATTTCCACTCTCTGTTATCCAGGCTGCCAAGCCCTTGAAGCTTTTTCCTGCTGTATCTGAATTTGCCATCCCTGGGCAACCACCCCAGGCCACCAGGGACTTCAGTGAGTGTGGCTGTGGGCAGCGTGGTGGCCACGCATGGGGCTGTTGTGCTCAGAGCAGTGGGGGGACCCCGGTACACAGCACTTTCTATTTCTGCCTGAAAGTTTCTGGTTTTCACTTCAGGCTCACCCATAGCCCTGAAGCACAGGGATGTGTGGCCAGTCACGTGCTTGTCAGAGCTGTTAAAGCTCCTGTGTTCTTCTGATGTGGTTTAGTGGGGACTGCAGCCAGAGCTAGGGACTTTTGGAAAGGGGTGAGCATTTCCAGCAGCTGGCATGGTTAGGCTCCAGTGTTGCTGAAGAGAGTTTGTGGGATTGCCTTTGAAACTTACTGCACAGATGAAACTCAGCCTGTTTTGTCTTTCATTCCTGTCAAATACTGACTGACTGTGCTTTCCCTGCAGCTGATTGTCAGGATGAGATACCAAAATAGGAAGAGCACACTTTCATTATTTACGTGTCAGACAGAGGGGTACGGAGCAAAAGGAGATGATGGGAAGTATGAAATTCTTCAAGCAAAATGCTTGGGAAAGCACTAAGGCACTGCTAGAGGCAACTGAGTGCCACATCTTGGTGCACCAGCTCTGCTGACACCCGCTGCACCCACACTGCAGGCAGGAGGTGTTTGTAAGAGACGATAACACCAATGTGGGCATGGTGTTGAGAGGTCACACGTCTCTTAACTGTCACCTCCTTCATCCCATCATAGATTATCTATAAGACAAACAAAAGTAGCACTTCTTTGCATCACTGGTGTGCCCAGTCTGGGCCCATAACACTCCATAGGTGGAGGAGAAGGAAAGGTGGGAATTATGGCTTTTATAGATAATGATCATTTAATACATTATTGTTTTCCTTTATGTATGTTAGTGTATGTGAAATACAAGCAAAGAGATGATTTAGGAACTTTATAGTAGTCCTTGTGGAGAAAAAAATGACCAAAGGCACCTTCTGCACAGGTACATCTGCAGCTGCTGCACCTCTGTCTGGCATTTCAATGCCCTTCCGAGGGGACAAGCCCAAGTGTCACACAAACTGCACCGCGGGAGACAACTGGAAATGTGTTAAAGCCCTCGAACTGCTCTGCTTGCAGGTTTGATTTCTGCTTTGGTGAACTTTCATTCTCCTGACCAGCAGAAATAGGCTGTGCGAATGGGTGGGATGAGGATGGCACACAGTCCCCACGCTGCATGTGAGCTTATATGTGTGCCTGGGGTTTTCTGAAGGGCCCCTCGGGTGCTGGAAATGGATCCCAGTCTGGCAGGACTATAGGTTGAAGTGAGAGCAGTTCTGGAGCCCAAACCCAGACCTTTCTTTTTCATCCATGCCTGGTGGCAGAGTTTGCTGGGTACAAACTGAAATGCTGGCAGTGTTCAGCCCTTCCCTATAACCGCTTTTAAGGTTCTTTTGCAGCCATCTAAAGCTGTGGGGTTTTTTTTAAGGGGACAGACTCAGACCATGCTGCAATGTCTGTGCACTGCAGCATGGCAAGTACAGCTGTGCCCCTCCTCTGATGTGTTCTTCAGGTGGATTTTATCAGCAGATGAATTATGAATGCGTTTCAGTTGTCAAGAAAATCCCAAGAAAAACATGACACTGAGCATCACGCCACTCATGGCATCCAGAAGCTATTTGAAAATTAATGGGAGATTATTTCCCACTCAGCTCACACAGACATCCAAATCTGGGTACTGTCAGCTACTGCAATGTTTTACATGAGAGCATGTGCAGAATGTTTTTAAAAGAAGAAATATCCTTCTGGCTTTGTAAAAAAATAGTCTTTATGCAGTTGTGCAATTAGCAGTTTCAGCAGTGACTCTGCAGTTCATCAGTACAAATGTTTAATGTGCAAATGTGCAAATACTGTGAATTCATTGAAAGCTAATTTAAAAACACGATAGGAGCAATGCATATATTCTTTAGTGAGAATAAACACACATTTAATTTTAATTTTAATTTTTAACACACATTAATCATCATGAGAGCTGGTTTTAATGTTGCTAATCCTCTTCTAAAGATGAAATGTTGACAACACATATTACTTGCTATAAGAATAAATTAATATTGATTAATGTGAGTGACTTAATTTAAACTGTATTGCCATGTCATACCATTTAGATTTCTTCTGAATGATTTTAAAAGCAAGAGAAGCTTCAGTGTTATACAAATAGATGAGTAATTCTATTTATTTTAAATTTTTTTTCATAGCTATATTTTTCAAGGTTTTCTTAATCTATATGCATGAAACTTCAAGCCTTGGTAGAATTCTCATGCAGCAGCTTTTATCCAACTAAAGTTGTCCTTAGAGTAACACAGTAGAACATGTCATTATGGGTATTATTCCTCTCTTTCTATATGTGTCCATATTTTAGTAATTGCATTAACCTTGGCCAGACACTACAGGGCTTTCTGGGGGTAGGGTAGTAAATGTTTAGTTAAATTCTAAAATCTTAATGGGTTTGATGAGTCCAAGGAATTAAAATATTCACACTTTCAATGCCTGTGCTAAAGTAATTACATTGTGATTCTCTCAATTGCTTCTTAATGTGTGAATGAAGAAGTCAAAGGATGAATGAAGAAGTTCCTAATCTATGTAATTTCATAACATTTTCCCATCCCTTCACACATATATGAAATAAAAGAGCATGCTATATAATCTTTAAAAAAAGTCTTATAGGGTACAGAGACTGTGAGTGTGATGTGAACCACTGGTGTGTTTGGGCTGTTTTAAATGAATGCTTTGTGGCATCAGGTAATTTTTGAAGGAGAGCACAAAAATGCAACAGTGTTTATTAGGATTTTTAGAAAACTGTTATAAATATTACCATGGCAAAGAGGTTCTGAATATATCCAGGATACAGCAGAAAGATTAGAAGGGATGCTGTAGGAAATGTTGTATAATTTCTCCATTTCCAGGGCAAAACTGGCAAGAACGAGAGTATTAGCTGGATAAGAAATCTTAGTGCTGCTGTGTGATTGGCACAGGCAGTGTTGTGGTGCTCTGTAAATCTGCCATGACAATGCCTCTCTGCTTTTTGGGTTGCATTTTCCAGATCCCAAATTGGCTACAGAGTGTAAACACAAGCTAAGTCTGTCTTTATTCAAGATGCTCTTGGGGATGCTTATCTTTCAGGGCTTTCAGCGGCACCGAGCTGATATTCAAAGAGGAGCGCGTATTTAAGTGCTTTTCCAAAGTGTGGTGCTCTCCTGAGTCAGAGCAGTGCCGTGGAAGTGTTTCAGAGAAGGGAACAGCTCCCTGCTATCTGCTTCTGCTTGATCCCAGCCTTTTTGATCTGCAGCTGCCTGTACTTTTTAATGGAGTGCTTTCCAAGTACACCCATGAAATGTCGCTTATCACCGCTGAGGAGCAGAACGCTTTGGCATTGCGGGGAGAGCGGTAAATCGGGAAACAGGAGGGTAGCTGGATAGCTGTGCCCAGGAGGCATTGCGTGGCTCCGTGTAACCCAGATCCCTGCTCCTCTGAGTCCTTTCCAAGCACTGCAGTGCAAATAACTAATAATAACAGAGCTGTTGCTGGGGGAAAGAATCATCCTTGTAAGTAAGTTCACATCAGATGGAGCGGGATGCCTGCAAACTTGAACGTTAGACTGGGGAGAACAAAGCAGGAACCGTAAGCTTCTTAGATTTGCAGAGGCAGTTTTGTACCAGTTTTCCCAGCTTCCTGTGAGGAGAAATATTTTCAAAATGGGTTTGATTGCTAATCTGATTACGCCAGCTCGGAAGTTAAATTGAAACATGAAACAAATGAAGGCTTTTGGAGTTATGAATTAATTAAAAAACTAATTAGGACAGATAAAAGAAATTCAAGTCAGGGGATTGTTTTTCTTATCTTGGAATAAGAGCATTTAAATTGAAAAGATGACATTAAACAAAGCCTACAAACAACTGGAAACCGTGTTAGGAGAAAGATAAGTCCTAAAAGGGGAATTTTTTTTGTTTTACATCATGATACAGCTTTCCAAAATGTATTTCTGAAGAGGGAACAGCAGCTTAAAGGAGAGGATGTCTACAGGCTCAGGGACAGCTGGAAGAGAAATGCTGAATGGAGACTGAGTAGATGGGAGAGGTACAGGGCTGGTGAGTCTCAGCTTTGCTGTGTCTGTTAAAGGAGTGTCCATGGGATGGCTGTGCTGCTGTGCATTGGGATTTTAGGGCAAGATCATTTGTGTGGCTCTAACTCCCAGCTGGGTGGTGGGGACAGCCATGGCCCTGAGCCATCCCTGCCTGCACCAGGCACTGGTCCTGCACCATGGGTGGCTGCAGGCCCTTGGAGCATGAAGAGGAAGAGGGGGATGTTTTCTAATCACAAGTATGGAAAAGTTGCCTTCAGACATTTTCTTTCAGAGCAAATCATACAGGAATGTGTAATGACTGCCTGAACCATCTGTCCATAACACCTTTGGTACGAAAATGTTGCTGTGCTGGTTAATGTATGCTAACAGTGAATATAAACTGCAATGAATGATGGAATATCCATGCACTGACTGGAGGAGTCAGAGATTACTTTCGGAGATCAGATGAGAAGAAACTGGTTGCTCTCAAGCACAGGAAATGGACTAGAGGGTAACAGCCTGGACACACTGACACCTGGGTGAGACCCACAGCCACCGAATCTCCCCCACTGGGGTTTGCAAGAGCATCCATAACAAATAATCAGGGAGGGCTGCTCAGAAGGTGAGCACTGCAGGACTGGGGGGTTCTGACAGACAGAGGGCTCTGCAGAGCATCCCTGGCATGGTGCTGGAGCATAGGGACAGTCATGCTGTGCCACCCCACCCTGCAGAGTCCTTTGGGTGCCCATTGTCTTGAAAAGTCCAGGAGTGTCTCACACACCAAATTTATGCTGCTTTAGACAGGTCACTAAATCCATTACTACTGCTCCCTTGAAATGCAAAGACTGTCACTGTGAGACATTTTAAAATTAGAAAGAGCTTTAAGCCCAAATGGTCTTACCAGTAAGAAAGAGCCCCTGCTCAGAAAAGCTGGAAGCAGCCTAAGTATTAAGGAAGTTAAAGCGATCATTAACATTAATATATTTCTCTCCTCACCTACATGAACATGAGAAAGAGAACCATAGAGGTGATGTATAATATTCATATTTCTTAATGCATTACAGGAAACTGTTCAGACACTGCAGGGGAAAGAGAGATGAAAGGACTTGTACAGAGGAATAAATGTATATGTCCCTGAAATGTGCTGCAGTATTGGGTGATCACTCAGTCTGGAAGACAGAGACTGCATGGCAGCTACCTGGCTCTGACTTATTGAATTCTCTGGCTGGTAGCTTGGAATTGTCTATTCTTGTTGAATTATCCATTAGCAAGCAGCTTAAACCAACCAAAAAAAAACCCAACTAACCAGCCAAACAAAAAAACCAAAAAAAAACCAAAAAAAAAAAAAAACCCAAAAAAAACCCAAAACAAAACAAAACCACCAAAAAACCAACCAACCAACCAAAAAACACCAAAAGAACCCCACCAAAAAACAACCAGAACAAACAAACAAACAAAAACCCAAAAACCGACACCCCCCCAAAATAAAAAATAAAAGGAAGAAAAATCATTTCCTGAAGTAGTTACTGTCCAAGATGACAGTGAAAAAATTAAATACCATAGCTCAGAAGGATAGCCTGGATACTGTAGCCTGGCTACGAAGTTCAGAGCTAATTTAACTCCCTGTCTCACACAGCACCCGATTTTAACCTTAGTTTAAATCCCTCTTAGTTACACTGTAACTGTGTGGCAGCACAGGGACTCCTGCCAGGAAAGCAGGGGGTTAATAATGTGTTCCTGGCTGGCTGTGAGAAAAAGCATGAATGGACTTCTGTCACGGAGGGAAAATGGAAAAGGAAAAAAGGTCTGAGGAGAATCCTGTATATCCCTGAAGCAGAAGGTCATGGAGAAAACTCCTTCTTGCAGTTTTTATTAAACTGTGTTACTACCTTATGAAGCTGTCTACCTCTGTGAGATGGGGAGTTTAAAAATAACAGACAAACTTGAAGGAAAAAAGCAAAAAGAAGAATTACCATAATAAAATATACTGTATGAAGCCTGAGAAATGGAAGCTTGGCTGAACTGACAAAAAGTGTCCATGAAAAATGAATGTGGTTCAATAATGGATCTTCTCACATTTTAAGATTTTTGTTCTAGTCATATAGTTCAGAAACTGGAAATAGTGAAATACTTCTTTTAAACTCTCTCTCTTTTTTATACTCTTTGAAGTTTATGATAAGTTGATGGTTCAAAACATATTTTTCCATCATTGTAACCCACAGAAAGTAGCACAGCTTCATTTGGTTCCAGGAGTTTAATGGGCACAGGAAGAATTTGGATAACTCCCAGAGTGATGAGGTATGTGTCATGTCTAAGTGAAGTAAATCCTATGACTCTACAAAGATATTGCAGGAAAATGTGATCAGAAACTCTCTGCCTCAGTAGGAACAGTAATGACAGTCAATGTCAACTACTCAACAATAAAAGTTCTGTTCAAGTTAAGTTCACTTATGCTTTGTGGAAGAATTCAGACAGTAGGCATATATTGATTGGATCAAAGAAAATGGGGAAAAGCAGGATTTAACTTCTGAATTTATGCTTTTAGCTCATGCAAATCAGCCTTGTCTGATCATAATCTGCACAATAAGTTCTCCACTGCTGGGACTGCAAGTTTAAAGCACAGAGAAATGCAGTATGTGGATTGGTCAGATTTTAAAAGATCCCTACAGCTCCTGAAACTTTCACTAATGCTAATCTGCAAAAGGACTTTCTAGGTTGCAATCACTTAATCTTGGTTTTTTGAAGTTAAAATACTGAAATAGCCAAAGAAAGGACATTTTTCTTAAGTTTAGAGCTTTTGCCTCTGGAACAGATTTTGGGTTTGCATGACTACGGGGTAGCCCATTTCATGTCCCCTTTGGAGTGTTTATACCTTTGGGTGATCGAGACACGTGACTGGAGCAATTATATGTCGTTTTTTAAACAAGTATTGTCCAGAATATTTAGAAGACCTTTTTCTTCTTGGCCAAATTTGTGTCCAGCAAGGTTGAGTTCATTGTCTGGTAAAAGGGGGACTTTGTAAAGAATATTCAACTGGGACTCTTGCCACCAGTTTACTGAGGAGATAAAAAAGGCGGTGGGAGCTGAGTTTTAAACAACTAGGCTGTCACCTGCCACGTGCACAGTTTACCACATGGTAAGATGCAAACCTTGGACACAATTTTGTGAAGGCTGTGCTGCATAGAGGCAGGCATGCAATTTCAAACGGATTTTTTTAGACTTTAGAATTACCATACAGGAGATAGCCTTATTCCACCCTCACTTCATAGATCATTTTGCCTTATGTGTGTATATATAAGTATATATAAATCCAAACCGTGTTTGAATAAAGTAATGCATACTAGAAATCAGTGCTAAATCTGCTTAGTGTCAAAATAGCCAGACTGATACTAAACCATCAGCAATTTTCATTCATTAAACTGATTTAGCACAGGACCAAGGACAGAAACAAGCACTAATTGGATAACAAACACATTTCAATTATCTATGGTGCATTGACACAAGCAGATAACAAGCACTAGGTGTTACTCTCATTTGTAAGTGTTCTTGCTCCACACCCGGGCCTTTTTACTCTGAATCACTCCTGGCTCCTCAGAAGTTTTTCAGAAAGAGGTTTCTGATTACTGTGCAGGGATAAAATACAACAGATACACACTGTTTTGGAATGATTTTTTTGACAAGCCAGATCATCTACCTTTCCTAAAACTTGGAGAATTCAGTGATCTTTTTCTGAAGTGTAATTTAGCTAATTAGCACAAGACAGCCTGGTAGTCAATAGAATCACTTGTATTACAGATGGCACTAACAAAACCTGTACTAGTTAATAAAACAAAAGGGTTTCCTTACTCAGCTTTAAAAGACAGAATGACTGGTAGTTGCCAGCTGCTTTACTGAAAGTGCTGTATAATTCTTATGAATAAAATAGGACTCAGTTTAGGAGACACTTGCCAGGTTCAGAAATGGTGATAGCAGAGAAACAAATGAGCTTCCTTGTGTTTTGTGTCTCCAAAGTGAAGAGCATTTTGCATGCTCACTTTTACTTTCCTTTCTAACGACAGCAGAGCTGTGTGACTGCCAATGACACAGAGCCTTTCTGTGTTCACGTTATGTGTGCTGCATCCATTAACTAATCTGAGAAAAGATGCCATACAACTAAGATTAAAAAGACACCAGCGAGCAGTATTTAGCCTGATATCATGCCCTTTGCAGTTTACATTACGTGAGTGAATAAAGGATCAGGACTATTTCTGCCATCAGCTCCAAAGCAATAACAAATCAATCAGAGTGTTCTGTCCATGGTACTAAGTCCAGAATCCTGTCCATGAAAATCCTTGCTCAACTGTTGCCTTGCAGTGGTGACATCTAAACTGCATGCAGCCTTTCTCCTGGGTAGCTATCCAGATTTATCAGGAAACGTCAAAAACAATAGATCATATTTAAATATTTAGAAAGTGCCTTAAAGATGAACGACCTTGTAAAGTCTGCACTCATTTTCCAGGTGCTTTAAAAGGCAGCCAGGCATGTGAGAAGTTCTGGGGTCTGCAATGGGCCAGAAGGGTGGTGCTGTGTGAGCACACTCACCCATGGGGGCTCTGGGGTAAATGTGCTGTGTGCTTTTTGTCAGAAATCCCACTGGAAAGCAAAAGATTGCCCCTAAATCAAAACTGACACGTTGTAAGACAAGAATTAATTTCTACAGACTGGCATTTTTTGATGGATATCTGTTTTGTTGGAAACTTTATGACTAGCTGCACCAGCAATCGTTCAGCCTGTTTGGATGAGGTGCAAGGGCACAAATGCTGAATGGGCACTCAGGGGGAAATACATCAGCCAAGCACATGCCATCCCTGTAACTCAGTGTTGTACAGATGGGTCTGAGAGCATCTTCCTCAAAGGAGGCAATCCGTGCTGCTGAGATGTTTGGAATCTGACAACAGCACTTGTAGCTGGATTCTTTGGAATAAAGAAGAAATAAAACTACAGTATTAAGCAGCGGGTCATGTTGCAAATCACCATTTTTTTGTTATCTAGTTTGGGTATGATATCTGATAATGAGCCGAGTGACTCATGCTTTACATTTGTTTTCAGAACAGGTACTGAAATTTGAGTCAGATCATCCCTGTGACAAAGAAACTTTTTTCTGAACATTCCACAGGCTCAGCCCAGTCGCAGTTCTTGTGAGTCCATCTTTAAGGATGCAGCCACCTAAGGAAAAATGCAATGATAGAGGACTTTTTCTGCTGGCTTATTTTTTATTTTATATCCATCCTTCTGTTGGCCTTTTGAAATGCAGTATTATGCCAGAACTTAATTGCAGTGCTGTTAATTACATGCAGAGCCATAAACACTGAGTTAATATATTGCATATGATCGTGTGTGTGTAAATGTCAGTCACAGATTACTTGCCTACCTTTTTTGCCATTAAATTTGTGAATGTTTCTTAGGAAAGAAACCTTCAGCAATATGAAGTTTTTTGAACCACAGTGAGATTTAAGCCATTCAGGGAGCTGACTGCCCCATCTGCAAACCAATGGCATGGAAAAATTTAACTTGCCAGTCACTGAAAGCTCATCTCTGGGTAAGATTCAAATATATATAACTGTCAAAATCAATGAGGAATATTTCTTATGGGTTAGCAGTAATATTTTAAGAATGCTGGCAAAAACAGTTTCACAGAAAAGGTGTGCTGAGCTACTCCACATCATGGCCAGATCTAAATATAGAATTTGTAGAAGTTGCTTCTCCTGCAATTTTTACTTCTGTCATCTTTGCAATGTGGTAGTGTCACTCATTCAGTGTGCTCATTTTCAGATGTAACCACAGTGTTGTGCTCCTCACTGCCCAAACCCAGGGGAGTTTCTAGCGAGCCGCTGTTCATGTCCCGGGTACCAAACTGAAGGTGCTGTGCTTGGGGCAAAGAGAAGACTTCTTCACCCTCTAGATGCTGGAGAATTTTTAAAATCCATTTTCACAGTGCATGAAGCAGCATGGGTTGGACCAACGTTTTCTGTCAGAAATCCTTTACTGGCAAATTACTAATTAAATGAAATGTGTGTGTGAGAGAAATAAGTTCCTGCTTTCTGCCAAAACCAAGAGTTTGTTGGTTTATTTTTATCTTTCCTTTAAATCTAGAATTGAAACATAAAACCTTGAAAATGAAAACTTGTAATTAAAAACCTGGAATATTTTTCTTTAGGAATGCTTCCCTTTGGAAAAGCAGCACCACCAGTATGCTTTAGTCTGTTACTCGATCTTGTTGCTTTAGCAGAGACTTGTATTCAGTGGCTGCTGCTGTTCTTGTCAGCAGCTGCCCATCCCCATGCTGGCCTCTGGCCAGGTGCCAGGCTGCCCTTCTGGATTCCCCCAAATCCAACTGCCTTGCTGTGACAGGGGTTTTCCAGGGGGTTCCTGTCCTTTTCAGGCTAGAAAGGGGCCAGTAGTGCTCTGGGCTCTGCTCAATCTTCCAGCAGTGGCTTTTTAGGGAGGTGCCTTCTAAATTATACACTATACACAGCTTTAAGTACTTGTGTGCCTGCAGCTCAGCAGCATTCATGCATCTGGCTCTTCTCAAAACAGAATGTTATCTCTTGGGATGGAATTGAATGCATTCCACTTCAAGCAATTTGTCAGAGAATTTCCATTTTCCATGCAAAGGAGGGATGCATTCTAATAGTCTTCATAATGCATTCAGATCAATCCCATGGAAAGATGCAGCCAAACCAATACAGCAAATACTGCTTTCAAATTTCTCAAACATTCTCAAATATTTGTTCACAATTCACTTTGATAATTTTCATGGCTCATTTTAGAGCATTCAAATTTGTCTGGGAAGTGAATTCTAAAGCTAAAACTCAGAAACAGGATTTTGTATTTATGTATGCACACATTATTATTATGAATCTTTATGTTTGCTTAATATGGGAACAGAAATACAGAAAGGAGGAGCTCAAAAGACAGTTATAAATTTCTTGTTATTCAGGGGAGTTCATACTGTGGAAGAACATGTAGTGGATTTGGTAAAATACATAAGTAAAGTGAACATAATTATGAGAAAGTCTTTTTTTCAGGTTCATCATGACAAACGTTATTTGCCTACCTACATCATTTGTTAGTCAAAATCAGATGTAATGAGGCATCATTAAAGCAACCACTTGCTAAGTGTTGGCATCTTCTGTATGGCCAGGTTTGGCCTGGACAAAATGTCCCAAAGCAAAACCCACCGTGCTGGGGCAGCAGCAGAGTGACAGCACAGCAGTGGTGCAGCTTGAAGTGTGGGAGTAATTTAGCATGTGGATCAGATGATTTTGTTGAAACAGAATGACGGTGCCAAGAAAGCTGCTGCTTCTTGGAAGGTGCTGAGGACTCGTCTTCTGACAAGAGTCCCACAGTATTTTGGTGCAGGAAATTATTATGGTGCTTGGAGGAAGGGGATTTGACCATCACATCAATTATGCTTCCTTTTGTGAGCAATTCCAGGAGCATAAGAGGAGTCAGAGAAGAAAAGTGTTGTTCCATGGTATGTTTAGCGTGGTGTTGCAGAAATACTTTCCTCTTTCCCTGCGCTCCCCTCTGTTAAAATGAAAAAGCCTCATTAAAACCCAGTAAAAGACACTGAATTCTTTATGCATCCATAGATTTGCCTCTGCTTTCTGTCTTGCTTCTGAGAGTTCAGACACACTGTAATGATTCAAAACTGTCCTTTCTGTAACTCTATTTTCTTCAGTTAAATTAAACCGGGGGGAATTAGCTCCTTTGATATTTCTCTTCCAAAGCTGGTTGAAAATGTTGTACATGTGAAAAATGAGATTTTAAATGGAAGGAGAATGACTGACATTAATTTAAAACCCAAACTAAAGAGATAATTGCATACACTAAAACTTCTGTTACAATGAGAAGTTAGTCATAAGTGATTACATAAATTTTAGATGTTAAATGATTTGAAAAAAAAAGTTTAGGATTAAATCCTGTCCAGACTGGAACAGAAAATGCAGAGGCATCCTCCCTCCTTGGCAATGATACTGCTGCTGGCCTGACTAGAACTTATTGGGGTAGACACAGAGATTTGCTGAGGAAACATTTTGCTGTTTACCTCAGGCCACTGACTTATCCATGCAGTCTTGTTGCTTTTTGGGCAGTATGGCATTTATTCTTTACTCCTCAGAGTTTCTTAGGCTTTGTATTCAGATTTACCCTCTGACAGCCAAAAAACTTTCCCTTGTATTTCCCCCCTCCTCTCTTTAGCTCTAAAGATTATCCCTTATTTTTTTAAAAACGCAGTTCCTGATGTGGAATATCAATATTCACTGTAAATATTTTTTTCTATATGAATTGTGGAAGAGAGGCCCATGTCTGAGCAGATCCATTTCCTGATTTAATTAGACCAACTGAATTGATTTGAATTAGTGACAGGCTTAGTTAGCAATAGCTGAGGGGGAAAAAAGCTATGCTTTGTATCAGCAAGCCTTTATTCCAAATGCTTTGGTAAAAACAAATAGGTGGCTAAACCATCATATGGGGACAAATCATGCAGATGGCTTGCAAAATCACAGCAGTGCTGCATGCTGGTATTTATTTTGAAGTGTTATAGGCTTTGGAGTCTCATTTCATCTTAACACCAATCAGTCTTGCCAGTACTCATGAACAAAGCCTCTTTTCAAATTTAGTGGTTTTTTGAATGCTTATACTTAGATCCTATCAAATTCCAAGTTCTTAAAATAAAACAACAAAGCAACATCTCTCCCCAGCCCAAAGCCTGATGTTTTCTCTGTACCAGAGTAATTTTGTTTTAAAAGAAGAGATTAGATTTGGAATGTCTCAGTAGAGGGGCAGTTTCTTTTATTGTCTTTACAAAGCTTAGTGCAACAGCAGCTCTGATATTTTCTTAGGTCTTACTCATACTATTAGAAGTATTTCAGTGTTCTTTACTGAGTTATCCCATCTTCAGTCTTGGATCGTCTTGTTTGTGGCAGGTACCTCAGGGAAAGCAACAACTGAAAATGTTTCAGTAACTTAGAAGGGCATGTTCCCATCATTTGGCTTTCAGACCTTCCACTGGCATAAAAAGGAATTTTGCTTTTAGAGAGATGTCAGTGTGACAGCTCTTACAAAGTAGAACTGATGGGCTGCTCCTGCTGCCTGGCTTTGTTTCCTGTAATAGAAAGATTTAGCTCAAATAAGTGTGTCCTGCATGAAATCACGTTGCTCATCTGGGTGTTAGGATGATGACCCACTACTTTTTCTAGTCAGGGACATTATGGGGCTACATGTGTCCTTCTCCTTCTGAAAAGGGGCATCTTCCTCCTGTGGTACCACGGCAGGAGCCTTCAGCCTCCCTGCCTGGCACGGTGCTGGGCTGAATGCCAGCTGCTGGCACCTGCTCTTGGGAGGGGCCCTCGGGAGGTCTCTTTTCCAGCCTTTTCTTAGATTTGGAGCAAGGTTCCTCTGTTCCTGTGTTTCTGGATGTTGTTTTTAGGAGGTGGGATGGAAAGAGTGATGTCCTGGGGTGTGATGGAAATACCAGTGCATTTGAACGGGCAGTTTCTTGGAACTGACGAGTTGTGTCCCCATTACCAAAAATTTGCAACCCCTTGTGCTCTGATAGGGATGCTCTTATCCAGTTGAACAGTAAACAGATATATATGTTCATCTCTTTTCCGTTTTCTGTTGCAATTTGTTATACACTAAATTGATTTCTCTTCCTTCTTTTTCCTGCAAATTCTCCCTTTAAATTAAATAGTCTGAGAGGAATAACCATTAAACCTTCATTTCTAATTAATTAAGTGGTTTAAAATCTAGGTCTTTGAACACTTCCCTAATTAATTGTGTAAAGCTAGATACAAAGCTAACAGGGAATGGAAGAGTATTACTTTAGGGAAGTGCTTTACAACAAACTATTAAGCTATCTATGAAGTAGTGCAGAAGCTGTAAGACATTGCAGTTCTTACAGGCTAGAGGGGAAGTCTCTTTCCAACAGTAGCCATGATGGGAGTGAAAACTCTCACAGTTACATCCTGATTATAAATCTGTGTGATACCAGGTGAGCTCTGAGTTATTCAATGCTGATAATCCCTCTGTGTCTTGTCACACCACTCATGTGTCCTGTTCTGCCTTCAGCCTCTTCTTCTTCTTCCCCTCTCCTTCTCCAGCATTTTCAACAGCTCCTTTAAAAAAATGTGAAAAAAAAATCTCCTGAGCATTCTGGGTTCTGTTTCTCATGCAGCCAAATCTTTGGTCTGCCCCTTCTCTCTTGTGGTTGTCACATTTTGTTGGGGATTTCCTATGACAAATCCATTTCATTGCCAGCATGTCCAGCTATTCTGTTTCCCACCTTCTAAGAAACTTTAATACTTGACATTTTGCAGTTTTAAAATATATGTTGCTCTGCCAGTTGATTTACATAATCCAGCAGTTCCCAATATTATTCACTACCTCACTAGTTTTAAATGTTGCTGTGAATTTTATTAATGATCACTTATATCTGCTTCTAAATGCAATGTACAGCAGCACAGAGCTAAAACAGACACTTAAATTAAAATTTATGCTCTGAGATCCATCAGTTATGTAATTTAAATCCATTTAGCATGAACTTTGTTGTGTAGTGTCATAGTGCTTTTTTCAGTTAGAACATCTTTTGGAACTAAATCAAATGAGATACAGAACTTTGTTCCATCAGCACAGCCACTTTTACAGCCAGGTTTGTACTTTAATGGGAAGACAACTTGAGTTTCCTTTGAGATGGTGGCCTATTTTCCATACGCGGTAAATAAGTATATTCCTAAGTCCTAAATCCTTGTTGATTGTGTGACATTGGATATTTTTTGATCCTGACTTCCTCCCATCCTCTTCAATATCCCAAGACTGCAAAATACATTTCCATCAAGAGTGTGCCTGGCACAGACTGAAAGTTTCTGTAACTAGACATAAAACGACATGACATGAAATTTCTTCTGACAGAACAAAGCAATCTGTCAGGTTACAAAAATGGGTTTTACTATTTGGTCACCTGCAGCGGCAAGGGACTGGACTGAATACCCCAGGATGTCTTTCCAGCCCAGTGTACTGTGCTTAGAAACATAGGAAGCAGCAAATATGTACTCCCTGACATCAGGTCTCTGCAATGATTCTTTATTGAACTCCAGAGTCAGTGCAAGACCTATTGTGTGGATAATCAAAATCCTTGCTATTTCCAGACCAACTTCTCACAATAGTTGTGCTCCATGAGAGCAGTGAAACCACAGATGAAGATTCGTGGGACCACTGGGGTCATCTAATACACTCCCTAACAGTTACAAGCTCCAAGCTGTAAATCCTTTTCATAAATATATGAACACAGCAGATAAAACTGAACTATGGAATTAACTCCTGCCTGCAGTAAAGGCAGTGACAGAGCCTGTTTTACACAGAATTTACTACAGAATCCTACTCCTTCAGCCCTTTCTTTTTCTTGCCCTTGCCTCCACTCACTTTCACAAATCCAGTTCTGATGTCAGTTCTGGCTTGAATGCTCTGGAGAGAACGGGAGAAAAAGAGACAGCATTACTGGTGACACTTGGGTAATACATTCCTACATCCAGGCTAGTCCCTTGGCAGTTCTATGTCAAGAAAAGGGGATGAATGAAACAGATTAGCACAGAGTGAGATTCCCAGGTGGTATAAATTGACATAGCTACTTTGGGCAGCTTTTTTATAAAATGAAATTGTTTTTCACCTCTTGAAGATGTGAACCACAAATTGAAGTGATATAAGATTGAAAAAGAAATAAACCCCATATCTTGGCTGTTTTAGTTTCAGAGTTTAGCCAAATCCAGTCTCATTATAAGGTCTGTTATTTCATCACTTTTTTTTTCTGTGGCATCTGTATCTTAATAGACAACACTGAATATTTGCAATTTCTAAGGACATTTTAATTAAACAAAGATGTTCATTTTGTGACATCTTTGCCCCCTAAAAAGTAATAAGGAAAAGAAATTCAGTGTGAGGCAATGCAATCAACCACCTCCAGCATAATATTAGGAAAACTGCTTGAATAATTCACTTGTTTTGAGTGTTGTTAGTGGATCAGCTGTCAGCCCAGTGATCCAGTGATTCCATGAGGAAATGCAAGAAACTGCCCATCCACTGGCTTCTCTCTGTGCAGTTTCATAGCAGAATCCTGTCTCCCTTGTGTGAGATGCTGCAGCTGCCATTCAGGAGTGAAACAGAAGCATGGTACCATGCAGGCAGCAAAAATAGCAAGGTTTCCCCCGATGTTATCTTATTTTAAAACAAAAGAAACTCTCTGCTCCCCAAAACACACTTAGCTTTTCCTCCTTCTTAAGCCAGCAGCACTCCTGATGGTGCAGTGAGGCCGATGCTTTCAGTGGTCAGATTGACTGCAGATGCATCAGCCATGCAGATGAGATGCTGCAGTCCTGTCGTGTGTGCTGTTCTCACTCAAAACATTAAAAATCCTGTGTTTCCCTGACAGGCCTATGTACATATTTGGGCAGAGAAATATGTTACAGAGGGCTGAGCAAGGGAAAAGAGTTTCCTACCTTAAGACCAATGCATCCTAAGGCATGCAGGTGTTTTAATTCAATTTCCTAATTTTAAAATGTGATAATAATATCTAGCTATCCCTTAAAATGCTGGGGTTTGCAGTGATCTCCCTGGATCTGAAGATTGCCAGGGAACTCTGCTGTCACTGGTGTCTATAATTCACCTTGCAAAAGAGATTTTTATATTCCCCAAATTTGCCTTTTGGGGATCCTACAAGTGAAGGCTTTCAACATTTGTGTGTCTGCAGTTTGAAGACTGAGAAAAGCCTAACAAAATCTGTGTTTAATAATATAGAAAGAGCCAGTAGCTGTGAAAACAGCTTTGAAAGTGTAAATGGATTACCAGTTAATTGTTAGAAATACAGATCCCTTCAGTTTCCCAAGATTCCTCTCCCCCAGAGCCCCAGGGGTTTGCTAGGAGGATTAGGGAACCAGCAGCTATTTCAGAGCTCTGCTTAAAGACCAATTTGTACCTGTGTGGCCTGGTGCTATGGAGAATGCTGGGACTCCAGCAAGCACCTGTAGGCTGTCTGCTTTAATTTACTGAGCAGCTGGGAGGTAAATGATGATATTTCAGAGCTACCGCAGAAGGAGCGAAGCTCTGCCTGTAGGCCAGTACTTAGCCGCAGCCTGGATGGATTAAAATCAAATTTTATAAAGGAAAAGGGAAGCAAACATAGAAATTAAGACTTTTTTTCTTTCTAGAGGGGTGTGTTAGGCCTGGTTGTGCTTTAGCTGAGCACCTCCTGGAGCTGTGTATGTCTACTGGGCAGTGTTGTTTCAAGTCTTTTAATTTCTTGATTTTTCAATATCATTGACTGAAATTAAAGAAAGGTTCAGAACGTGCCTGTCAGTGCCTAGAATAGTCCTAAATTCGAGATGGAAGGTTTTAACTGATTTGGTTCAAACTGCTATCAGGATAATGAGTAAGTTTTAGACTGCAAAGATCCGCATGATTTAGACAATGCCTCAATTCCCAAGTAGCTCCTTGGCATTATTGTTTTCATATCAGCCACATCTATATTGTGTATAAATTGCTTTGGGATTCTTGGGGTGAAAGGCTTTAGATAAGTATAAATTACCGTGTGGCCTGTAATTATTTTGAAATGGTGATTGCTGGGCTGTGCTTTTTATTTGTATTGCAGGGGATTATGATCCTGGTATAGAGATATGGCAGCTTCGGAATTGGGGGAGAAATATGTTCTGAGACTTTGATTTATGTTTTTCTGTTCTATTCTTTGAACACAGGCAGGAGGGCAAGAAGGAGAGCACGGACGTTTAGTGAACGTGCTCCTGCAGTGTAATTCATCTTTGAGGCTGAAACAGCAGGTTTATAAACTTGGTTAAGCAAGCTCCAATTTCTTTGCTGTTTTTCTTACACCTCCTGGGAGTGCTTTTGACAAATCACGCACTTTAATAGAAACATATTTTTGAATCAATTTGGAAAACATACTGCAATCAAAATAATGGCTGGATTATGTGTTTGGAGCTGGTGTCCTTTTACTGTGTGTGCAGGATGGCTGTGTTACATTTGCCTCACAAGTTATGAGTAAATGCAATGAACAGGGTTTGCCTACAGGTACTATAGCTGTCAGCCTGTGTTTGAGGCCTTCAGTATTCCAGCAAGCATAAATTGTGGTATTTTACTGAGAGCAGGTGTGCTGGTTTGGACAAATTTGGAGGAAAATATCCTCTGATAGAAGGCAGGTTACAACCACCCCTCCCCCACCAGGTTTGGGGAAAAAGGAAATTTTCCTTGAAGGAAAGTGAAAGAGATAAAAACTATTTATTTAACAAACACACAGGAGGGGAATAGTAATGCTAAATAATGAAATCTCTCGCTGTGGAGAGAAAACCTGGGAAGATTTCAGAGTCCTTCTGTAGGTGTGGTCTCTCTCCTCCTCGGAGCTGGCTCAACGAGGGCCCACCCCCCCGGGCCTCCGGGAGAAATTCTCCCGATGTGTTCAGGTGTTGTTGAAACAGTCCAGAAGAGAAGAATAAAAACCAAAGTCCCAGGAAAACAAAGTTCAACTCTCCATCTCCCACCAGAAAAAAAAAGAAGAGCCGAAAAGCTGGCTGAAAAGCACCAAGGGTGTTTCCCCGCCTTGCTCTCGCTGCCGCAGAAGCAGAGGAGTGTCTGTTGGTGTCCTTGAAACAACTGCTTTGAAAAGTTCGTTCTGTTTTTTTTTTTTTCTCTCCCCTCTCAGGATCAGTTTAAAGGCACAGAAAAGATTTGTGGGCAATAGAGCAGCGATAGGGGATACGCATCATAAAGTCACCCCAAGACAGCAGGATAATATAATTTCTGGATTTAGTTGTTAGAAGATTGCACAATTGCTAGAGAATATGTAACTGCACATGAGAGCTGGTTGTTCTCCATAAATCCTTACCAACATTGTGAGTACCACAGGTCTTCAACAGCTCTCTGGGATTTACTAAAAGGCTTGCAGCCCAAAAGGAAGAAGAAAGCATTCTGATCTCACTAACCTCTTCTTTGGCTAGTTCAATCCTAGTGACATTGACTGTAATTTACATTGAAACTGTTCTTGGTTTGTTGCAAAGTACAGGAGGGGGATCCACACTGTTTTTCCCCACAAAATGTTCTACTTTTTTATAATCAGAATATAAAAAGGGTGCTAAGGCATCAGGACATGATTTCTATGCATGTTTAAGTGATATTGGAATGAGTAGCTGGCAGTAACGCTACGTCTCATTAACAAGGTAGTATTTCCTAACAGCTTGGATGTGATGCTTGATGTCACTAAAACCCCGATGTATGCGTGTGAAGGTACATTGGTACCTGCCAGTAAGAGGCAGACATCCTCACAAAAGGAAGTAAATATGTTCCCGATGATTTTTGGGCAGCCAAAACGTTCACAGCTTGTCAGCTGAAGCACAGCAGCAATCATGGTGGCTGAGCAGCGTGGGCTTGTGACTGACACACTTCTGACTGAACAGAAAAACAGAGAGAAGGGGGATTTCAGATGCTTTCTTATTGAAAAGGCATTACAAATCTGAAGAGACTGGGAAATTTTACACATGGAGGAAGAGAATTGTCTTCCAGGAACATGTTAACAGCAGCATTTATGGATGGGAGCAATAGCAGTCAAGTCTGGTCCTGGAGTGCAACCCCATCGTTGTCTTCATAGCCTGTTGTAGGGATTATATCTAAAATGTGAAGTTGAGTTTCTCTTTTATTATTGGTGCTTTGGACAAGTTCTCCTTTCAAATTCCTGTGGTTTGTCTTCTCCCACTTTCATTTAAGTTTTTTAAATTTTCTTCCCCATCAGCATTTTCCTTGTACCACCCTGCATTTTAATTTACTGAAGCAACAATTTGAGATTGTGCAGAACACTTAGTTTACCAGGTAGGTTCACTTCCAGCGATCAGCACTGCCAGAACAACTCTGGCAACTTGCCTGAGGCTCTGCTATTCTCAGGATGCTCTCTCCTGCCCCAGAGCTGGGGAGACTTAGCTGTGACTTCCTAACAGCCACCTTGGAAATCTGAGCTGCAGTTCTTCTGACGTGGTTGTTGGCTATCCCATCTTTCACCCTGATTGATTAAAAGGGTGGGTTTTGCCACAACAAAGAAACATGCTATGATGGACCTTTGCTTAGACCTGCTATTGCTTCCCTGATGGCCCAGGCCTGATGTCTTAAACAAAGGGTTTTCACACCAAATAAGGGAAGGGGCTGATCTGTTGCCCTGCCTCAGAGTTGGGTCATAAGACATGTAAGTAGACTGAGCCAAACCAATAAATTCTGTGAGAAAAGAATACACCAGAATATTAATCACTCATCTGCATTTTTATACATGTGGCAATGAGTTAGGGCCTTCTTCAGTGCCTTGAGAGTCTTGAAAAAACATTTTTTAAGTGGGGAGACAGGAATACATGTCTTGTAGGGAAAAGAGACTTAGGGTGGTCTTCAGAGGTAGAGGAATCATCTTTTCATTTCTGATGACAATTGCTTCTTGTTGCTCCTTGAGCAAACTGCTCTGCAGTGTTCCAGGGAAAGTACTCATTTGATGGTAGATTATCTTTCATTTGTGAAAAAAATTATCATGTTATGTGCTATAAGATTTACACAGAGTGAAGGAAGGGAGAGTTTTGGTCTGTTATTCAGTAGCATTGAAGCATAATGGAAATAATTATGGTTTAAATTTTATTCTTCTCATTTTTTTTCCTCTTAGTGATAGCATGCCTCTGAAATTTTGCTTAGGCAGAAGGAGTCGTGGGATAACTTCTCCATGTTGAGGGGAAAAAGAATTCGATCACATTAAGTTCTGCCATAGTAAATTTGGCAAAGCCTTGAAAAATTTTCAGGGCTACCTTTTAGGTACGTGAATACTTGGAAAGCTGGACTGGCTATCAGTCTAGGAATTCTTACTCTGTTTCAGAAGTTTAGCTGCTGCCTGGGGTTTAATCTTTAAAAACAGGGCTTGCCTCTGGATGGCTTATTATATATATTGAAAATAAGGGAGATGATCCTGCTTAGACAAAATACTCTCACTCTTACTTGACATTCATTCAAGCTTGTGTGCTAATCTTGAGCCTTCAATAAATGCCCTCTGGAATGGCTTTTGGCTATGGTCTCAACCCAGAAATCCAATGCTCAGACCTGTCTTCAGTGAGCAAGGAGATCTCTGGAGAATCAGCACTGGACAGGGCTTCGATGTTTTTGCAAACCAGGAGCTCTGCATGGTGTTCAGTGTTTCCCATGACAAGCAAGACTTTAAGGCATAAAGACGCACGACCTGTATGGAAATGTGACATTACTTGACACTGCTTTTGGCATGTCTCCAGTACTTTGTGGCAGCTCCTGAGTGTGGTGCAATGCCCATAGGTAGGGAGATGGGTGGCTGTGCTCCTGCAAATCCTCACACATGCAGAAGCATTACTCATCCCGTAGCTCTTGCATGGTACAAATATTGAATCCTGTTAGCGGTGTGAGTAATAGTTATGCATGAAATTAAATCTACTTCTCAGATAGGTCAGGTTTGCCTTCTTCTTTTTACACTGCAATAGCTTGTGCAAATAGAAGGCTAAATGAATGCAGTGAGGTGGAGCAGAGTGCTCCTTGGGTCTGCTGTGGAATTCGTGTGAGACCAAAGGAAAAGGATTTGTTCTTTTTCCCTGAAGTTCCTCACCTGTAAAGTATGTGTATCTGTCAATACACAGTGTGCTAAAGAAAATGAACATAGTTTGGTGGCTATGTATGTTGATTTTCTGCTTAAAGTTGTTTTGTTTTCTTAGATAGTATTGGCTATTCCTCTGAAGCCTCACTTGAAAATGAAAAATACACAAGGTTGCTCTTTTCTCATTCCCTGTTTGGGTCTTGTAACAGGCCCGCACAGGACAGACTGGAGGGATCCTGAGGAAGATACTCTGCTTGTGGCACTGCCTGTGGTTCATCAGAATTCATTCAGCAGACCACAGAGACCTACTAAGAGGTGCCCTGCAAAGTGCTGCTCATGAAGTCATCTCCTGTCTGTGCAGGTTTTGTGGGTGACACATTCAGTTCATTCAGATACAGACGATTTTCTCTTGCCTCTGCTTGCAGTTTTATATCTCAAAAACCACTTGCTTCTCTTCCCTGGTAACAAGGCAGTTGTATGCAGGCTGTTTGTTCCATCTCTTCTCACAACATACTCCCTGCACTGAATTAATGGTATATAGACATTACCGAATCTATTTACATGATATTCCGTGTTTGCAGGCAAAACCTATTCAAAATAATTCATTATTATTGTAACAGGGAAGATTTTTTTTTTTTCATTTTCTGGCTGTAATTCAATACCATTCCCCTTCACCTTTACAGAAAATTAAGTGAAGGAATCATTGTCTACCAATGATTCCTTCATGCATCAGAATTTTTTAGTACACATTTTGTTTCTAAAAAAAGTTACAAATACTTAATCTAAATATTTTCTATTGAAGTAAATGTAGTGAATAAGAACAGAAATTAATCATAAGAAATGTACCCTTCTACTTCAGTGGATATTAGCTTGTATAAATGAGGAAGATCTATATTTGCTTCTTCATCAGTTCCATATATTGGACTAGATATTATAAGTCTTGAAGATGTCTTTCAGCAACGGAGTGGATTCTCCTTAGTTTTGTTCAAAATTTCAATTACTGAACCATGCTGAGCTGGTTAGAAATCATCCTGCAAAACCTGAAGACAGTAAGCTGTGAGGGAATTTTGGAGTGCTAAAAGGAGTGGACATACACACAGTCAATATGACAACACCTGGCAGGGATAACACGGTGCTTTCCCAGTGGGAGAGGTGTCCACTCAGAGAGATCCTTCACTGCAGTAGCCAAACACTCTGGGTTAACACAGCAACAACAGCTCCTGGCACTGCAGCCAGGCTGAAGCCTGGCATCCCACTGATTTATTGAGTCTGCCTGAAGTTGTGCTTTACTTGAGGGAATTTTCCTTCACATTCCCTTCAACAGCTGCAGCCAGATCGAAGGCTGCAGGGCATGTGGGACTGTGCGCATGTGAACACACGTGTGTGTGTGCATGGCCACAGCGCCATCCTCCTGGAACAGCTTTTCTGGGGTACTTTGAGCAGTGTGTGAGCTTGCTGGCCATGACCAGCAGCGTACGATAGCTGTTGGCCTTTCCCTTGAGAGCTGCTGGGAGTGAGAGAGGGTTTTTGGGAAGCTCAATGGAGGCAGGCTCTGCCCTGTGCTGTTTCACAAAATCCCAGCACTGACACACAGCATGGCTCCTGGTGGTTAATAATTCTGAGGGAGCTGGCAGCCTCGCAGTGATCCCAGGTCAGCCTCCCTCGTGGTATTAAAACTTCTTCATCCATAAACAGAGAAGTCTGTAATCTGATTATGAACTGGTGTGAATCAGAAATTGAGTTCGCTCCTGTCAATAGCTGCCAACATGTGTGAGCACAGAATTAGGCCCTTGGTATGTGGCGCAGCAGTAAGAGTAAATTTTATGTACTTGCATAAAACAGAAAAGAGAGCAAATATTTTTCTATAGCTGTATGAAAACATGTTGTCATGAAGTATCTATAATTACCAATATACACTTTAACTTTTTATTTCTCAGGATGGTGATTATACATTTCATGTAATGTGACAAAAAAAAGAAGAAAGGGTCGTGTTTGGTTTCTTTTTTTGAACATAAGGCTTAGAAAATAAGAGGCAGGAAAATGTGTGGCTGGGGAACTGTATTGGGAGTTTCTAAGAGCAAGTTACTGCAGGACTTGAATAGTGATCAGGAGCCTCTGGGAAGTGCTGCCTCCAGCAGCAGTTCTGCTGCCCACAGCCACTCACTGCACTTGGACAGTGGGACAGGCAGGCTTTTCTGTCACAAGCAGGGATTTTCTTTTCTCTCAGACTTTCTGGATAGCTTAATCAAGTCTCCTGGCTGATCACGTTGATTTCTTACTCATTTTAAATATTTCTGGAAGGAGGGTCATTCAGTGCACTGAGGGGCCGCTCCAACGCAGGCAAGTACCACCTGCTCTATTGCAGTGTGTAACAGAGGCATCTGCTCCCAGCTTTAATATTCTCCAGCATATTTCGGTAATCACTCAGTTATTTAATTGCACCCTAAAGGCACTGAAACATTTGAGAACCTCCTTGCAGGGCTAAGGTGGATGCTCGCATTAGCAGTCAACACCCAGGGTGAACTGCATTTTGCTAAGCAGCCAGTTCCCAAAGAAGATTACACCTATGGAGGATTAACAGCCACATCAGGGAACAGGAGGGATGGCAGGGAATGACATTACTGGAGAAGCAAGCAGCAGAGTGGCGCTTGGGAGGATTTCAGCAGGCATTTTGTGGAATCCCACTCTATTGATCTACCTTGTTTCTGGGATGTTTTATAATGACAAAGCATGCACTTATAGAGATTTTACAGCTCCAGCCCTTGTTAGGTTCATCCTCTAATTAGGTTCCACCTTGTGAGAGCAGGAGGTTAATCAGCAAACTTTGTACTTTCTAGGAATAGATATCTCAAAATTTGTGGAAATTCATTTAAAAACAATGCCAGCAAATTATTGATCTTATCTCTGTCTTTGGCAACTTTTGAACCCAAGTTGATTTTTCTTTGTTATTATAAGGAAGAGATTTCTCTTTTAGCTTAAAGCTGGATTTGGGGCTTGCATGGAAGGTCAGCCACTGTGAAGCATAAAATCAAGCATGAAAACTTTACATAAAGTTCTTATAGGAGCTTACAAAAACCCACAGATACTTAGTCCAACTAAAAATGTCATGAGCTCATTCTTTTGTCTTAAAGTAGTTCCCGTGTGAGATTGTTAAATAGAAGTATATTTCAAGATGAAGAAGAATGTCTTTGAATTTTCCAAGTTACCTCTGCTTGCTTGAGCTCCTGGTGACAATAACTTGAAGTCAACATTTTCTTTTCAGGACAAACGTTTGGGCAGAGTATGGTGAAAGTTAGCCTGTTAGCCCTTTTCCCAAACAGCCATTTACTCATTCCCTCCTCCTCAACTCTCACCTTTGAGTTGAATCATGTCTCATTTTTATGTGAGGATCATTTTTTTTCCCATCTATATCCATTAAGTTTCATTCCTGTCTGCATATGATAGAGGGAGGTGAAAGAGCACTGCTGAGCCCCTGATATGCTTGCTAAATGTGGTTTTTATTGCTCAAAATCCAATAAATCTGCTAAGGTGAAGGAGGCTAATGTGAGCAGTCCTGCAGGCTAGAGGCCAGCCCGGATGCCTTGCTTGTGGTGCCCGGAGATGATCAAGTCTGGGCCAGGAGGGACCCTCTTGCTGTGCCTTTACTTTACATTTGGCTTCCTTTGGAAACAACATTTTTCTCCGTATCGCTGGAGTAAACACTGACAGCTCTCCCTTCTCTGGGGGGGGATGTTTGCAGCCAGGGCTGGTCTCCCATACAAGGCTGCCTCGGCAGCTTTCTGTAGGCTGAGCAGGTCAGTCCTTTCCTCACCATCTCCATCTCCAGCAGCAGCTGCCTTTGTGTCCGAGTTAAGAGGTGCAAAATGAATTTAGACTTTGGAATATTGTGTGTGAGATGATTTAAAGCAGATTTTCTGCCAGGAAATTAAAATCTTCTGAAAATGAACCCTATTTAAAAGAGCTCTGGCAGATGTTTGAAGTCATGATGAGATTTACAAGCACAGCTGAGGGTGCCCATAGGCTCCTGGAAGGATGTTTTGAGGTGTGACCATAGCAAGTTCTCAGCCTTCTCCTTTGCAGAGTGGGATGGACCTTTGAGTAGCAAAGCAAAGACTGAAGCCTTCAGCAAAACTTTGGTTATCTTGCATCGCTACTTTTTGGGCACATGCTCTGTAGAGTTTCTTCAAATTACTTAAAAAAAGAAGAGGGGATGGGAGTAGGGAGGAAAAGGAGACAACTGTAAAACAAGCTCTACCTGGGGCCTGAATTTTTAAAAGTAATTTTATATTTGAGCAATAACTTCCTGCACTGGGAGTATAACTTTTGATACGGTAGCAAATACTGCTCAACAGCCTCCTTCTTGAAAGAACAGATGCTTCAGAGATGCCTGAAGCTGGAATCTCATGCAGTGAGAGATTCCAAATCAGCAGTTTCTTTAGGAGACTTGTGCCATGGCTTCTGGCTGTAGTCTGTCCTTTCTCTTTGCTTCCTCCTGAACGAGCTTTACTTGTCCTGGCTGCAGTTTCGTGCACCCCTCAGAGACACCCCAGCAATGCCTTGGTGTGTGGCACACTGTGTCTTGTTTTACTGGGAGGTTTCTCTAAAGTACGAGTCATTTGAGGATATTACGTATATACAAAATGCTGCTTGTTCATTATCAGCCTGAGGTGTCACAATCTGCTCACAGAGCTCACAGAGCTTAGCAACTTCCATTCCCAAATCCTGACTTTGGCGCCAGCTCTGGGTTGGACCCGCAGAAAGAGAATTTGTGTGTTTCTGGCAAGTCCTGCTCAAGAGTCTGGAGGGTACAGATTCTTAGTCTGTACCACAACCAACCCCACTGAAAGTTATTTGGGTGAAAGTCTAATTAGAGATGCATTTCTTCTGCTCCACAGGGAAGCGTGGAGCTGGTGTGGAACTTAACAAAGCGCGTTGATTTCGGAAACCCCGCGTGCGCTGGCGGGGGACGTGAGGCTGGTGCTTGTGCCTCGTACCTGTGTTGCATAAGCACGCCCGGTACCGCAGTGGGCTGAAGTCGCTTTAGAACCGAGGGAAGAGGCGGCAGGAGGGAACGGGGAAGGTAGAAAGGAAAAAAACCCCGTGGAGCACGAAGGAAAAAGCAGCCAGCATAAACTTTCTGCTGCAGTCTTACTCATTTCGGCTGAGAGCACTGCGGGGCTCGGCTTTCACAGAGCGGGGCTGATCTCGTTCAGCTTCCCGGCCCCGGGGGCGAGGGCGGCGCGACCGGCTGAGCTCCCCCG